>JAODAL010014263.1:0-88106 GCA_025379985.1 Phyllomedusa bahiana
AGACTATGGAGGTGAGACAGAGAGAGGGAGAGAGAGGAATGGATGGTTTGGAGAGAGAAAAGGGACTAGGATGGATGAGAGAGGGATATGGAGGGATGAGGAGAGAAGGATATGGAAGGGGGAGGAGGGGAGATAGGGTGGGGAAGGAGAGGGGGGATAGGGATGGAGAGAAGGAGAAGAGGGGAGGGGAAAAGACTTGGTTTGGTGAGGAGAGAGAGAGTTATGGTGGATGAGAGAGAGAGAGGACAAGGTGGATGAGGGAGCTATGGATGGATGAGAGGGAGGAGAGGAGATTGGTTGATGTGGAGGATGGATGAGAGAGAGAGAGAGAGACTATGGATGGATGAGAGAGAGAGAGACTATGGATGGATGAGAGAGAGAGAGACTATGGATGGATGCAGGGGCGTTGCTAGGGTCCTAAAAACACCCGGGGGCTCGGGCCCTTTGTTTTTTGGTTTTACCGCAGGCCTCATTGTGAATGCGGATGTTTTTTTTACAGAGAAAACTTGTTCCTGTCACTAATTTTCTGCACATCCCACACAGATCCCGTCCATCTCCTCAGAAGTCACTGTACAGTAAAAATCACCAATGACAAAATTTACTTTTTCAGAACTTCTCACCTTCATATGACAATACCCCTAAACAGTCACCAAAACATCACTACACATGGAGCAAATCTACCAGCAAGTGATTGTTACTAAAACCCTCCTAAAAAACCCAAGCCCAAAACTATTACTACTTAAGGCTCAAATAATCCTGCCAGACCCTGACCAACGGGGACCCCCACATGTGACTACAGCTGTACACGGGCTCTGATTACATATACCACCGCCATACAGTGACCATTGGGTGGTAGAACTAGTTGTATGTAGGCTTGCAGACATATAAGTGATTACACTGCGTTACATTTGTAACTCACGGAGACGTCTTTTTGATCAGGTCGTTCACTTTCCCTTTTCTTCTCCTTTCCGGTTCACACCTCATGCATGTTTGCCCCCGGCCAAGACTCGTCCTGAGGATTTGGACACAAATATCTTAGAATCCTCACATTTCCAGCAACTCCTTAATTAGGTATAGCAGCCCCCTCAGTTAGGAAATTAGGGGCATGAAGCAGTATATGGGGCCACAGGCAGATATATGGGGCCCAGAGGAAGTAAATAGGGCCACAGGCAGGTATATAGGGGCCACAGCAGGTATATAGGGGCCAAAGGCAGTATATAGGGGGGGCACAGCTTTATATGGGGCCACAGGCAAGTATATAGGGGACTGAGGCAGTATATGGGGGCCACGGGCAGTATATGGGGGCACTAAAAGGCAGTATATAGGGCCACAAAAGGTATATAGGGGCACTGAGGAAAATTTATAGGGTCACTGAGGCAGTATATGGGGTCACTCGAAGGCGGGTATATGGAAGGTTGGGGGCCACAGGCAGGTATATAGGGACACAGGCAGTATATGGGGGCCACAGGAAAGGTATATAGGGACACAGGCAGTATATGGGGGCCACAGGCAGGTATAAAAGGGTTTGGGGCCACAGGCAATAAGGTGCCACAGTATGGGGGCCCACAGGCAGGCATATGGTGGCCACAGGCAGGCGTATGGGGGCCACAGGAAAGGCATATGGGGGCCACAGGCAGGCATAGGGGGCCACGGGCAGGGATATGGGGGCACAGGCAGCATATGGGAGCCACAAGGAGGGATATGGGGGCCACAGGAGGGATATGGGGGCCACGGGCGGGTTATTTTGGGGCCACAGGCAGGGTTTATGGGGGCACAGGCAGGGTTATGGGGGCCACAGGCAGTATAGGGGGGGGCCATAGGCAGGGATATGGGGGCCCCGGGAGGAATATGGGGCCCAATGGCAGTATATGGGGGCCACGGGCAGGCATATGGGGCACAGGCAGTATATGGGGGCCACAGGCAGGGATATGGGGGCCACAGGCAGGGATATGGGGGCCACAGGCAGGGTTATTTGGGGGCCAAAGGCAGGCATTTTTGGGGCACAGGCAGTATATAGGGGCACTGAGGCAGGTAAAGCGTTAAAAATAACAAACATTCATACTCACCTTAACTCCCCCGGCGAGGCCCCGCTCGTCCTCTTCAGCCCGCGCTCCTCCGGCGCTCCTCGGGGCGAACGGCCTTTTGAGGGGGCCCTGTGCGCCCGAGGAAAGGCAGCGTTGCGATGACATCACATCATCCGACGCTGCGGCTGAGGCGCACGGGCGCGGGGGGGTCCTCAGCGCTGGTGAGGACCCGGCGGCCCGCGTGTGGACCTGCGGGTCCGACATGTCTGCGGGGCAGGGAGCGCTCGCTTCTGCTCCGCAGAAGCCCCCGCTGGTGTGCGTCCAGCGGACGCACATGCAGCTGAAGGGCCAGTCGGTGCTCCAGGCCAGGGCAGAGGGCCCGGAGCCCGGGAGACTCGGGGCACAGGGTGTTTTATTCGGGGCCCGAGCCCCGAATAAAACAGCCTAGCGACGCCCCTGGATGGATGAGAGAGAGAGAGAGAGACTATGGATGGATGAGAGAGAGAGTGAGAGAATTCCCTCCTCTTGAAAAACGTATCCGGAAAGCGGATCCGTAAAATGCAAGTCAAAAATTATACAATGCAGATTCAAATAAAGTATCACCTCTTGCGTTTTTCGGGTCCGCTTTCCGGATGCGCTTTTCACTCGTCAAAAACGGATCCGTAAAAAGGATCCAAAACGTCATGTGAACAAGCCCTTAGGGTGACAGCTATGTAACTTGGTGCCTACACATCGCTTCTAAATAGATCTAGAGGAGTGTAATGAGACAGTATGTATGAGAGTGTTATGCACCAAACTTTTTATTTCAGTTTCACACCAGACTTTGGCGCATTCAAACGTGTCATGTCTAATGCAGACTGCAGCAAGTTTGGGCGTACGACTGCTCATATATCTATAGAACTGTTCTACGACTATTTTTGCTGCAAGATGCTCCGAAAAAATGGCGCAGGCGCGTTTACAGAAGTTGCCCTTAGTTCTTTAGTTCCCGTTGGCGACTTTAACAGGCAGCTGTGTAATTGTTTGTACTGTGCACAACAGTATTTCTGCACTGTAATTTATAGTCATTTTAGGGCTCTCGTACGGCAGAGTCTGTCTACACGACGAATATATCAAGTCCATGTAGATTCCGACATGAAATACCATCAAAATCCTAAAGTCATATTATCCCCATTGACCTCCATAGAAAATACACGTCGCAGTTCATACAACACCTATTTTGTCGGTCATATTTAAATTTTAAAAAAAAATTTGGAACATGTTCATTCTTTTGTTGTTTTCCAAGTGCAGATCCACATCCAAAATCCCGTAGACTTAAATGGTTGAATGTAAATCTTCAGGGGGAAAAAAAAAACTAAAATCCACATGAAATACCCGGTGAAAACGCAATTTTTAATGGTAGAATCCAACAGGTAAATTGCACTTGTGAAGTGGATGGACCTCATTGTAGTATGACCATGGCCGGTTTGGAGGCCCTTGATAGGCCCCCATCTGCCAAGTCAACCAAACAGCATCCGACTGTTGCATTATTGAGGGGCCGATTGAGTGGCCAAAGGGGGCACTACACACCTTACTGCAGTGGTCACATGCTGTAGTCTAAGTGGTGAAATGGCCGGGATCTGAGGCATCTCCAATTCTGGCCACCAATGGAGGATGTTAGCTGTACATAACGGTCAGCGCCACCGGGCATGGGGCAGACTCGGTGAGTGAGTCAGCTCCATACCTCCTTAACACCTCCATGATGTAATAGTAAATGTCAGTAAATACCAGTCAAACAGCACAAGGAACTCTTGTCTGAACCACGCTGTTGTCCAATGTCCAATGGGTTCAATACAACCACATTTTAGGTTTTAAAACTTGGCTACAATTCACCCAAATGTGGTTCTTCTGAGCCAAATATAAACCATCTTAGAAGTCAAGGTCAAAACCTGGAAAGACTAGTCCCTGTTATACCCTAGTTCTATAACCTAACACCACCAGCAGAGAACCCGCCCCAAAAGGGGCGACCCCGCTCCGGAACCTGCCCTATATACCCTACACCGTCCCTTACACAAATAAATCACACTGTGACACAATAAACACACCGCTAATAGCAATATCAATACCTCTACCCCAAACCAGGGATAGGGAGATATTATTTTACTCTTCCCCCCTTGGTTTGGGGTAGAGGTATTGATATTGCTATTAGTGGTGTGTTTATTGGGTCACAGTGTGATTTATTTGTGTAAGGGACGGTGTAGGGTATATAGGGCAGGTTCCGGAGCGGGGTCGCCCCTTTTGGGGCAGGTTCTCTGCTGGTGGTGTTAGGTTATAGAACTAGGGTATAACAGGGACTAGTCTTTCCAGGTTTAATCATATCCTAATAAAGGTTATTTTTTAGTGTTATTGTATCTAGCCCCAAGGTATTGGTTTCTGTGGGTTTTTTTGTCGATTATTTCAATACTGGGCATCCTTATCTTGGGGTAACTCCTTCCCCATTATCTTTAGGAGCTAGGTTGTTGTGTAGAAGTCAAGGTCCCCAGAACTGGATCTTGGGTCTACATTGACTCTAATATTCAACCCTGTTACTGCTGTGTGAAAGTCTCAGGGTGCTTATGGCGTGTGAAGGAACAATGACCATCATCAAGGTCTTGGAGATAACATTCCACATCTAATGAGTCCTATTGTCGGCCGGTCACTGATCTCGTTGAGGAGCTTTGTTGTGGGACGTAGAGTGGCGGATGTTTTTATGTTTAACTTTCCTGTACCCGAGAAACTTCATATACTTCATCTGCTCCATTACAAGTTTTTTGTCATTTAGACGCACATTTCCAATAAGACATTTGACCGCCTCATAGGCGAATCTCCGGTGATCGCAGAACGTGCCAAGAATGTGAAAGACAGAAAAACACATCTAATAACCGAGAAAACATCAGCTCCCAACAGAAAAAGCACGTGAACAACAGAACGAGGGAGCGTGTAGACAAATGCAACATAACCATAAGGTGTCTGAAACCAGGACAAGTCCACCATTCTATACACAACCATACTACAGTCACCCCTTACATTACTCAATATTCTTGTCCTTTGGATGAGGTTCAAAGTCAAATTCAAGCCAAATGTCAGCGCCTCTATTGGGATCAGACCAAAATTATTTTTCGCAATCACCATAAAATCATTTGTAACCCTAAACCTAAAGTGAGGTCAGGCTTATTGGTTCTTAACTGGTCTGCAGAGCTTAAAGGGGTGTTCCCAGCATAAACTTTGATGGTGTATTATTAGAATATGCCATCTCTGGGATCTGCGCCTATCTCAGGAACATGAAAAAACTTTGAGACTCTCGGTTCACATATCTTGATCAGAACATGTTTAAGCTGCCCACGACTTTCAATCTCAGGAACAGGCTCCCAAAGTATCGGCTTAGAATGGGAGTCACCCCACACTTGGCACGATTCCATTCTGTTCTATGGGAGTTCCCAGTACAGGGGAGTGCTGTGTTCTCCATTCTGTTCTATGGGAGTTCCCAGTACAGGGGAGCGCTGTGTTCTCCATTCTGTTCTATGGGAGTTCCCAATACAGGGGAGCGCTGTGTTCTCCATTCTGTTCTATGGGAGTTTCCAGTAGAGGAGAGCGCTGTGTTCTCTATTCTGTGCTATGGGAGTTCCCAGTACAGGGGAGCGCTGTGTTCTCCATTCTGTTCTATGGGAGTTCCCAATACAGGGGAGCACTGTGTTCTCCATTCTGTTCTATGGGAGTTCCCAGTAAAGGAGTGCTCTGTGTTCTCTCCATTCTGCTTGATGGGAGTTCCCAGTACAGGGGAGACGCTGTGTTCTCCATTCTGTTCTATGGGAGTTCCCGGTACAGGGGAGTGCTGTGTTCTCCATTCTGTTCTATGGGAGTTCCCAGTACAGGGGAGTACTGTGTTCTCCATTCGGTTCTATGGGAGTGCCCAGTACAGGAGAGCACTGTGTTCTCCATTCTGTTCTATGGTGGGGGGGGGGGTGCGGGACGTTCCCAATACAGGGAGCAGTGAGCGCTGTGTTCTCCATTCTGTTCTATGGGAGTTCCCAGTACAGGGAGCGCTGTGTTCTCCATTCTGTTCTAAGGGAGTTCCCAGTACAGGAGAGTGGAATGTTTGGCCATACTCAAAACTCCCATAGAACAGGATGGAGAATCATGCACAGGTGTGACCAACTCTCCATTCTCAGCCGATTCTTTTGGGGGCCTGTTCCCGAGATAGGTGTTGGTCCAACCTTTAGGACCATTACCTATCTGACTTCAAAGGGGTTTTGTCACCATAGACAGTAATGGTATATCGTTAGGATATGCCATAATTGTCTGATAGGTGCGGGTCCCAACTCTGGGACCCACACCTATCTCTGTAACGCGCCCCCGAATCTCTCCGTGCAGACTGGAGAGCTGGCCGCGCTTACGCACGACTCTTCTTTCTGTTCTATGGGAGATCCGAGCAGAACCGAACACACTGTTTGGCTGTACTCGGAAATCCCATAGAGTAGAATGGAGAGTGACTGCGCAAGCGCAGCCAGCTCTCCAGCCGGGCTGCGAGCTGCGGACATGTTCCCAACTCGTGGCAAAACCCCTTTAATTGTATTTCCTATTGATGTGCCATAAAAGTCTATGGTGGGAAAACCCCTTTAAGTTCCCAGTTCCTGTCACCTCCTGTCCCATGGGGCTCATACACTAATGTCACTGCGTATCCGACATCACTATCCGTCCAAACTCCCCTGAAGTGACGTTGGAAGTGGCATCAGAGCGTAAGCGTCTCAGGACCACAGGCGGCAGTAACTGTCAAATTAAGCCCTGCAAACCAGTTAAAAAATCCTAACCCCAATTTAAGGTTAGGATTACAGCTAGGATCAGGATTAAAACTAGGTCTAGGGTTAGGCTTAGCGTAAAAGGATGTAGAACTAATGACAAACTGAACAAAGACATAGGGTGACATGTCTGTATTTTGGCAACCAGGCACCATTAGTAGCGTAGAATGTGCCTGAATCTATGAACCTGTTCTACCTCGGGTCATAGATTTAGCGCTTTCCAGCTACAAAGCGACACTTCTGGCTCAGGTAAACCACTTTTAAAGTTCTCTACCTGTTCCAGCTCACAGGTTAGCTAATATCTACTATACTAAATGATTTAGGTAATATAAACCAATTGCACAAGTGCTTATTTTTACTGTCCCCGTCATTACAAATATGATCTTTGTAGTGAAAAAAAAACCTTTAAAGGGGTTTTGCCACGATGCAATGTTGACGTTGGATCCTCCAAAATAGGTATTTAATCACTTTTCTAAATATATGTCATTAAAAAAGTGAAGCTTCTGAGAGCTGCAGCCTTCCTTACATGCCCTTAGTTTCCTGACAGTTTACATTAGATACAACCAGGACACTGACAGAAGCTGATCTGGCCGCGCTTGTGTGGTCTGCACTTCTTATCTGATGACAGGGAACATGAAGGAGCTTGCAAGGGACTGGGGAAAAAAAGCAGTGAATGAGCCTGTCTTTTGTATAGAGAATCCACTGGTTGTAATGTAATACATTGCAGGCGCTCCCTGCTTCCTCACTCTCTGCTCACCCCACCCCTCCCTCTCTCCCGTGACTCAGCATGCTGAGTTTATCTTCTCTCCTGAGCAGATAAGAGGTAAGGAACTCACTTCTCGGCAAAACCCCTTTAAAGTAACTGAAAGAAGCCTGCTGGTAATAAAAGCAGTCTATTTGCTGTGCAGCACTGACAGTGAAAAACAGCACCTGAACAGCACTGTGTGAAAGCAGCCTTAGTCTCTGTATAGAGATTGCACAAAATCATATAGACTTCGTATATAAAGTAAAGGGTTTAAATGTAACAAGGCAGGTGATAAGTGATGAGCTCATAAATATGTATTAAACATTATTTCTATAATTATTCCTTATATTAATTCCCTAACGACCGCCCGCCGACTTTTGACGGCGGCCGGTGCGGGTCGTTCGTCTGCAGCAACGGCTTTTGACGTCGCTGCAGACCTCGGAGTTTGCAGCGCCCGGCCCCGCAGCTGTGCTGGGATCGGGACTGCACTACACAGCCCTGATCGCAGCGCAGCTCCTGCGAGCACTGGGTAGTGGAGGAAACCTCTGCAACCCGGTGCTTTAACCCTTTAACCCTGCGTTACCGCAGCGCAATCAAAGGGTCTCCCTGCTCTGTCGGGTGATCGGAACACCCGGTGACCCGACAGAGCCCGGGGAACGGCTGCACAGTCAGCCCTGAGGACCTAGAGTAGCCCCAGGGCTGTCTGTGTAACAAGCCAGTGATCAGGACAGACTGTGAGCTGTCCTGATCACTGCCTGTGTCAGACTGACACAGATTACAATGTATTAGCATACATGAGTATGAACAGTTTTCCCTTCAGGGTATTTAAAAAAACAAAAACGTTAAAAAACAAAAAAAGTGCAAAAAAAAAAGAATAAAAAATAAATAATAAAATAAAAATAAATATTTAATAAAAAAATAATTGTGCATACATTACCCCACAAAAAAAAACCTTTCACATATTCGGTATCCACACAACCGTAAAAACCTGTAGAATTAATCTAACATGTTATTAAGTGTGAAATATGAATGGTGTAAAAAAAAAAATGTAAAAAAAAAATCTTCAATTATTTATAAGTGAACTTAAATTATTCCCCCATAAAGTCAAACTCATCCGAAAAAAGAGGCCTCTTACAACTGGGCATTGAAAAAAATAAAAAAAAGTTACAAACTGTTGAAACGCAAGGAGGCAAAAACTAAAAAACTGTTCTGGTCATTAAGTACTTTTCAGGCGTTCGGCTTAAGGGGTTAATGTCCCCATTACCTGTGTCCTGAAACAGATTTATTGAGTAATTACAGTAAACTGTAAGATAGGCAATGTACCATGGGCTTAGACTGTAAAAGTGTCCAATTCTGTACTGAGAGCAAGTCTTAACCAGAACAATGAGACTTATTGCAGTCTGTCCCACAATGCACTGCTAATGACTTTCAAGGTCATTGGGTTGGTTATCACGAGGATTTACAGATTGCAGATTTAATAAAACTGCAATCTGCCATTGCTCTCTGGCCTTGTAAAAGTGTAAAACTGCCCTCCTTATAGTTGCACTTTCCCTCCACCTTAAACCACAAAGTATCATCTGATTTCTATAACATCAAGCACAGAATGAAAATAAATTATATATTTAACGAAAACAGAGGGATATGATCAGGTGACGGTCACACGTGCAGCAGTTTTCGCCAGTAAATGTAAATCATTCAGTGACAGCAACCAGAGATCCTGAAACTATTTGAAATAGTTGTATACAGTAACATTTCATTATAAAGTGGATACATTTTATTCCCATAAGACCAGAATATCCCTGTTATATTCAATTCCATGACTCACCAAGAGGTAAAAGATACAAATGGACGCTGCCCCCAATCCACGAAAGTTAAAGGGGTTTTGCCAAGAAGTGATTTCCTCGCCTAACAGGCTGATACTCCCCTCTTGAGCCTCGAAAAAAGGGGCGTTGTATTTCTGTGTTTAAAAAAAACAAGTACCTCCTCTGTGATGTCATCGCTCCACCTCCCATGCACGTTCCTGATACTCAGTCTCTGTAGTTGAGAAACATTGTTTTGGCTAATCCACAGAGGAGAACTGTTTGTGAAACAAGCTATTATGGGTTTTGTTTTCTCCCTCTTATCTGCTCAGGAGTAAAGATAAGCAATGAGCAGGCAGCGTTTCATGACTACAAAATGGGGGAGGGGGGGAAATGAGCGGGGCGTCTGAAAGTTTACTCAGATAATTACATTACAACCAGGGATTCTCTATACAGCAGACACAGCCCTCTGACACAGAAACAAAGCTAGTGCAGATGCCCAGTAAGGGCATGTCCCCACTGCACGGGTTTTCGGACGGTTTTTAGGCGGTTTGCGGTATTGCAGACTGCCTGTAAAACCGGCTGAAAATGAGCACAATGGTGCTCTATGGAAAACCCGTGCAGCAGTCCCCAGCAATTTTTCTGCCGGCGGTCCGCCCGCAAAACATTCTACAAGCACAATCTTCTGTCTGGTTTCCGGATGGAGTCTGTGCTTTTGAATGTGAAGGGGGAGAAAAGCTCATCGTGGAGAAAAGCCGCCCCCCCCCCCCCACGGCCGTGGGTAAACCAACCGGTATTTGTCCTCTGCCGTGGGAACGCACACCAACACTGCTTTTTTATCCCCTCCTTCAAAGCCGTTCCTTTTGCCCTGCCATAAATAAGAGTGCAACAACGAAAGCTGGCCAGGGCTTCCCAGCCAGCCCCCGGGTGTAGCTAATGTAAACTGTCAGGAAATAAGGGCACAAAGCCAGGCGCAGCCTCAGAGGTTTCCCTTTTTTTTTAATCACATATTTTAGAAAAGGATTTAAGTACCCATTTTGGAGGATCCCACGTCAAATTACATCGTGGAAAAAAACCCCCCTTTAAGTTTAATCCCCCCCTTTTTACTTGTTTCCGGGAATTAATTCTGGTCAGATTTGGATTATTTCCTGCCTGTAGCCATCCTAGGGGGAGCTTTACATTAATTTATATAGCTAGCATTAAAGGGGGTTTGTCCAAAGTGGTGTTTCACCTATTGTCTCAGTGTTGCTCTTCACAAGCAGTTTCCGGCTATTCCCCTGTTAAGCAGTGTTGGCTATCAGCTCCACTTTTTAAAAGGGGACATTGCTAACTTTTAAAAATTGAAATAGCACAGCAGAGGTCCCAAAAGCTGTAAACGTTTAAATTTGTCAGTTAAAATAGAAAAAAAAGTCCTGTGGCTTTTAAGATCAGTAGGGAGTGAAATTACATGGTCGGAAAAAAGGTAGCAAAAGACGAGAGGGTGGTCGGAAACCCTGGGGAAAGCTTGTGCACAAAAGCGGGAGATAAAAAACTCTTAATTTGGGAAAAAGAAGAAAAATCAGAACAGCAATGTATTTGGGGTTTTAATAGCTTTTTTTATATTTACCGCTTTTTTAACCCCTTTCCCCCCCGAGGTCTATTTTTTTTTTCAAGCTCGTTTTTCCCTCCCCTCCTTCCCAGAGCGTTATTTATTTATTTTTTCCACATTTTAAATTTTTTTGTGGGATAAGATGTACTTTCTAGTGATGTTATTCAACGCACCATAAAATGTACAGGGAAACCGCAACAAAATTCTAAGTGAGGTAAAATGCGGGGGAAAAAAAAATAGTTTTCGTTAATTTTTGGTACCGTAAAAAATTCCCCCAATTTTTTTGTTTTTTAAAATTTTCAACCCCCTTTTTCTCGACCAAAAAACTTTTTTGTACTAACACCTACGGGTAAGTGAGGCCCCCATTTTTGCGGGTTGAAGTGCATTTTTTTTTGCAAAGTTTGAAAGCATTTCAACTTTTTTGATTATTTTTTTTTTCCAATTTTTTGGGGATGTGAATGATCCAAAAAAAAAAAAACATAATTTGGGCATTTGGAATTTTTTTTCTTCTCTAGTATTCGGCGTACGGGATAAATGATGTCTAAATTGTAAAGTCCTGCGGAATATGTTGCCGCTATATACATAAAGATGATTATTATTTTTTGTCATATTTTAAAAAAGATTTAGACTTTTTTGGACGTGGCGATAACCCCAAAAAGGGGAAAATTTTTATTTTTTGATTTTTATTTTTTTTGGGGTTAAAAAGTCAAAAGGGGGGGATTTTTAAAATTTTTTTTTGCACTTTAAAACTTTTTTTTTTTTTCCCTTTTAAATTTGGTCCCACTAAAAGTGCTTCACCACTAGGGGGGGTGATCATTTATACAGACCTTTAAGAGGTGGGCCTCAAATTTTCAGCCCCCCCCGCTGTTGGGAAAAATACAACTCCCCTATGAAATTTTTATTAAACTATAAAAGTGGGCATGATGGGAGTTGTTGTTTCCCAAAAGCTGGGGGCCGCAGTTTTAGGCGTTGGCCTAATGTATTGTAAAACAATGACTTTGGGGTGTAAACCCAAAATGGGGTTTACTTCTTCCTTTCCTGGGACAGAAAAAATGACGGTATGGAACCCCCCCAGGGGCATTACCAGGGAAAAATTGTGATTTAAACCCCCCTGGGCCTTTTAATGAAAACCCCGTTTTCGTTAAAACATTATACATTCAACCCTTTACTAGGGAACCCCGAGAAAAAAATCCTTTAACCCCCTTTACCCATCCAAAAACCCCCAGGAATTTTTGGCCATTAACAATTTTAGGGTTTACCCCAGATTTCAAAAGATTAAAAAGTTTTAAAAGATTCAGATGACTTTTACTGTTAACCCCTTTACCACACTAGAGAACCTGGGAAATCAAATACTAACCTTCTAAACTACTCTAGCCCACCAGGGACATTACCATAAAAAAATGGGCATTTTTAAACCCCCAAAACCCTTTCCCTGCAAAAACTGTGATGTTAACCCAAAGATACATTTTTCCCCCCTTTTCCCGCCGTACAGCTAAAAAAAAACACTAACCCCCCTTTTAAAAAGGGAAAGAATCGCTTTTATCAGTTTTTGTTTCGTGTTTCTCTTTAGCTTCTAGCTCTTTTTAAAACCCGGGGATTTCTTCCTCCTCCCCGCTGGGTGTTTTTAACTGAAGGGGGGTGACATTTATCCCCCCCCTTACTGTTCCCTGCCCCGCTCCTGAGTCGTTTGGGTCCCCTCCCCCCCTCCTTTTGTTGAGGGCCCAAAGTCACGTGTCGTTCCTCTCCCTTTTGCGTTTTTATTTTTTAAGAAGGGGTTTGTTTTTCATACAAAATGGTTTTGCATTCGTTTAGGGCGTCTTCCATGAACTAGAGCAATGATCTCTTCTCCTCTCACCCGCTGGAGGGGTTTGGGTTTTAAATTGTATCCAGTCTTTTATGGAAAATTGCAGGGGGTTAGCCCTTTACAGGCCCGGGGTTTCTGACAACTTGGAAACAGAGTGTGTGTCATCTCTAACAAACAAAAGGGGAAAAAAAATTACTTGTTTAATTTTAGCCCTGGAAACTCTGCGCTTATAGGAAACATCACCGCTTCTCGTAGTGCAATTAGGAAAAGCTGTGATTCAGACTAATTATTTTTAAACGCGCTATAAAAAACCCCCCACAGCCCCGACCCGGAAGAGACAGGGGGGGGACATAATCAAAAAATGCTTGTGGCTCTGTGAAAAACATAGGGAGACCAAAATGTGTTTAAATTTAATTGGGAAGTATTTGTGGGCCCAGGGGCCCCCTGTAGCAATCTTCAAAACAGTCCACACCATATTGGCCATTATTGTCCAAAAATTGCAGCAAAGCCTCTATGCGTGGGCTCAAGCAGACAGAAATGGAGATTTAACATATCATTAAAGGGGTTTTATCATTTCATCATTTGGCAGCCGTTTATACTGGTTGTTAAGCAGAGCTTGTGAAATGGAGGGACGTGTTTCTCCTCCCAGCAGGGAGTATCTTCACTCTGCAGGCACGCCCCAAAGTGTGCACATGAGGATTCATTCTGTGTGAGCTGGGGGAAGGCAGAGGTTCTCAGCTGTCAGAGACTAAGGAATCATTGGAAGTGAAACGCTAAGTGTAACTCAATAGTATAATAATATCTCAATAGTAATAATATCTAAATTTCTCGCTCGCTCTACATACTTTGTAACTAGAATGGGCATTTGACATTCAGGACTCTGGGAGAGATGGGTGATTTTTTTTCTCTCTCTCACACACAGTGATATATCCTGCAGATTATTACACCTCTGACCTCTACAGATCTGCAGAACAAAACTATACGCTTTATCTGTTTGTGTTTACATGGGACTACACAAGATCTCTCTCTCTCTCTGCTGCCAGGCCTCTGATTGCTGTCAGTGAACAGCGCAAACCCCGCACGCATACGTCGGAACTACCACTGATTGCTGTCAGTGAACGCAGCAAACCCCGCACGCATACGGTGCAACTACCACTGATTGCTGTCAGTGAACGCAGCAAACCCCGCACGCATATGTCGTAACTACCACTGATTGCTGTCAGTGAACAGCCCCAAACCCCGCCGCATACGTTGCAACTACCACTGTTTTTCTGTCAGTGAACAGCGCAAAACCCCGCTCGCATACGTTTGTAACTACCACCTGATTGCTGTCAGTTTAACGCAGCAAACCCCGCACGCATACGGTGCAACTACCACTGATTGCTGTCAGTGAACAGCGCAAACCCCGCACGCACAGGGGCATAGCTACAGGGGGTGCAGAGGTAGCAGTCGCTACCAGGCCCTGCAGCCTTAGGGGGCCCCAAAAACCCTTCTGCCACAGCACTGTAAAAGGCACATGGTGGCCGAGGGGCCCCATTTCACTATTTGCACCAGGGCCCAGAAGCTTCAAGTTACGCCTCTGCGCACGCATATGTCGCAACTACCACTGATTGCTGTCAGTAAACAGTGCAAACCCCGCATTCATACGTCGCAACTACCACTGATTGCTGTCAGTGAACAGCGCAAACCCCGCACGCATACGCGCAAATCTCTCTCTCCCTTACGAACGCCGCTACCACACTCCTTTAGAGTGCTATGAGTGATATATTGCAGATATCAGCTGCTGCAGTGTCCTCACTATGAGCGCGTCCCACAGCGAGGGCGCACATCACACAGTGACCCCGCTATTAAGCAGCTAATGTGCAATTCACTGATACAGGGTTATATATGGTCTCGGCTCCTTGGTGCATTTACCATCACTGGCAGGAGATCGTCCTGTACCTGGAAGCCCTTAGTTGAATTCCCATGATGCTTTGAATGACAAAATAGCTTCATTTGCAGCCATTATTTCCGGCGCCATTATTCTCCTGACATTTTCTTCCGCTAATATAGAAATATTTGTTCCCTGGACAGAAGGTAAGAATACACAAAGCAGATTGCAAACCTGAGAACAGGAGGGTTGTTACATTTCTAATATTTCAAATTCAAAAATTTGGCTCAAGGGGTTAATTCTTTAACCAAATTTGCCAAAATGTCACCCATCTCCAATACTATTCATTTGGGGCAAATTTGGTTAAATAATTAACCCCATGAGCACCAGGCGCCAGAAAAGACCTTAATGACGCAGCTAAATTTACTACACTATAGTCATAACTCTTATTTTTTCAGTTGTATGAGGGTTTGTTTTATGCAGGAGAAGTTGGATTTTTGGGGGCGTAGTTTGACTTTATACATAAATTACTGCGGAATTTTAAAAATAAAACAGTTTGCAGCGTGAACATAAAAAAAGTGTTTTTTGCATTTTTTACATAATTTTTTACACCATTCCCATTTCACACTAAACAGATTAAATAAGATTATTTCTAAAAATTATTTCATTCGTGTGGATACCCTATATGTGTGTTTGTGTGTGTGTGTGTGTGTGTGTGGTGTGTGTGTGTGTGTGTGTGTGTGTGTGTGTGTGTGTGTGTGGTGATATAAGCAAAATACTTTTTTTATTAAATATTTATTTTTATCTTATTTTTTTTCACATTTTATTATGTCGATAACTTTTTTTTAATTCCCATTTCGGGATAACTAGTATACTTTTTTTCTTACACTTAATAATGTATTAGCATTCTCCTGTATACTCCTGTATGCTTATATATTACACTATTTTGCGCCCAAAAACCTTCTGCCGCCATATTCTCGATAGAAATGAACCATAATATACCAAAACTAGGCGCATTATACGCCGGGTATGACACATTGTAGTGCGCCTAAAAAGGTGCATTAAATATAGTAGCGATGATACGCTGTGTGCCTCCATAATGCAATGCACCTATCGAGGCATATTACATACACTAGTAATGATACGCTGTGCGCCGCCGTTACACAATATGCCTCGATAGGCGCATCACATACACTAGCAAGGATGCGCTAGGCACCTCGATTGTGTAATGCGCTTTTTTAGTCGCATTAAGTTTGCTATGCAAGGTTTACCAGACGGCAGATTTTAGAAAGGATCGTACATTCAGGCGTACTTTACACTGATTAAATTCGCCGTGGCGATGCCAGTTTTCGGATGTCACCCACAGTGTGCCGTGACAGCAGGCTCACTATACAGACAGCCCTGGGGTTACTCTAGGTCCTCAGGACTGACTCTATAGATATTCCCCGGGCCCCATCAGGTGCTGGGAATCCCGGTGACCCAATGAAGCAGGGGAGTCCCCTTTGATTACGCTGCAGTCACGGACCATGGCCATCAAAGGGTTAGATGACAGGGATCGGAGGCTTCCTCCAGTCCCTGCCGTGCACAGAGACTGCTCTAGAATGGGAGCTGTTAACTGCAGCCCCGTTAGTAGAGCAGTTGCGAGGCTGGGAGCTACAAACCCCCTCTGTAGGCAGCAATGTCTTTTGGTATTGATACCAACAGAGAACATGATCCGCCCGACGATCAAAAGTCAGTGAATGGTCATTAATGAAAAAAAAGTAATGAAAAATAAAGAGAAACAACAATAATCCCTGGTTTCTTACCTGGATAGAGGCGACTACAAAGGTTGCCTAAGTGAAAATTACAGCTTTGAATCGAGGGGTTTGAGCACTTTTGCAACTCATGATATTTATTGCCCCAAAGCATTGAAAATTAAAAACAAGAACGTAAGATTGAGAATATTCTTGCATTCTGCCGTTTTGCATCTACAGCACCAATGCAGCCCTATGTGTTTCCATGACAACGGACAAATTCCTGTGTACAATAGAAGCACTGTTGGCATTTTTTGTATACTCTCAATACATTTTTCTAATTTTATATCCGATTACTTTTGCTATACTGTAATACAATAGAAGCAAACCTGTTGCTGCTACGTGTTCCCCTGAAGAGAGAGAAGCTTGGGGTGGCCTCAGGATTGGGTAGTGAGAACTGGTTTCTCTATCCACATACAAAAAGCTTTAGCCCCGTCCATTGAAACGAGAGGGAATGTCCCTGAAGTGATAGGAATACCCCTTTTGGGGGTGAGGTTTGCATAATCCTCAGCCCCTCTGTTTTGCAGTTTGAGGTAGAGTCCCTATAACACCACCAAACAAGAGTGCAGGATATTGGCCGAGACTGGGGTAAAACAAGCATCAAGTCCTCCCATGTCTATGGCTACTTAGCGCTAGAAGGAAGTTTTGAGGTTTGGTACCTGTTACTCTTCTACTGTCCCAAGAATTTACTGACTACAGACGTATCCCATCTATCCCCTATTCCTTTACAACACATGAGTCAACACAATGAGCGTGGCTGAATCTGGCCTATCATTGTATGTGGCCCATGAGAGCCTAGACATAGTGAGCGGGGACAGACAAGGTCTGGACGCACTTTCCCTGGAATATGCAATCCCAGGCAGGAAGTCATAAGACCGCCATCTTTGTACACCCTTTAGTATTGTTTATACAATACAAAAGGGTGTACACATGATCGTGCCCCAAGGTGGTCAAGCACCCTAGGGGTGCTCAAAGTACGAAAAAAAAAGTTAAAATAATATATATTTATATTAAAAGTTCCAATCACCCCCCCTTTTGCCATTTTGCAAATAAAAATAAATAATAAGGGTCACACATATTTAGTAGCTCCACGTCTGAAAAAGTCCGATCTAATAAAATAGGACATCATTTATCCCATACACATAACACTGTAGAAGAAAAAAATTCCAAAGAGCAAAACTGGAATAAAAGTGATCACAAAAGTCGCATGTGTTCCAAAATAGCACCAATAAAAAGTGCACTTCAGGCCGCAAAAAAATGTACCATTGCTCAGGTCCATGGGTGGAAGTGCAAAAAAATGATTGGTTGCAGAAAATGGCGGCGTGGCAAAAATTTTAAAATAGAAAATGTTTGGATTTTTCTGGTACTATAACATAACGCAAACCCTACATGCTTGGAATTGCCGGAATTGTATAAACCTGCAGAACACAGAGAACACATCATTTAGTAAATTCCATAAAAAAAACTAAAAAACGCAAACATAGCACAAGCACGTTTTTTTCACATTTTGCCCAGCGTTTTTGCAGTTTCCCTGTATATTCTATGTTCCGGTAAATAACACCATTAGAAAGTCCCTCTTATCCCACAAAATATAACCCCCCATATGTCTATTTAGATAGATAAAAAACTTAAAGGGGTTTTATCGTTACAAAGATCATGTCTCAGATTATGGGGACAGTAAAAATAAGAACTTTTGTAACTGGGTTGAATTACCTCTGTCAATTGTTTTAGCAGATATGAGCTTCTCTTTAAATCTGTCTTCTATTTCTGCTGTTGCTGGTCAGAACGCCCCCTGGTCGATTCTCGCACCCTAGACACGCCCCCTTCACTGTGATTGGCTGGCTGACATTTCATTCAGCCTGTTGGGATACGCCCCTAGACAGGAAATGCCCCGGCCACGCACCCTGCGCTGTGATTGGCTGCCTGCACACTCTGTGTTTACTCCCCTCTGAGCTGTTAAAATCGATAGTGAAACCAAGTTCTGCTGGCTCTATACTCATCTCCCAGCTTTAGGGTCAATGTTCTGGGCAATTACTGCCTGTTTAAGGGGCTTTTGCCAAGAGGTTGATTCACCTCCTCACAGATCCAATCCTTAAGCTGCTACTTGGAAAAGAAGGCGTTCTGTTCCTCAGATCGAATGCAAGCCCCGCCTCCTTATGACATCATCACCTGTAGTGTATAACATAAGGATTCAACACTGCATCTTTATAAGTTGCTTATATAGTACAGTGCTTAGGTGATTAGCCCTGTAAGACAGAGGTTGGGAGTTCAAGCCCCATCAGTAGTGTTTTTTTTTTTTTTCTTTAAAATTTGTACACATATGTAAAGATATGAAAATATATGTGTAGACATCTATAATTTTATTCATTTACACACACAAAGCTCCCCTATATAGTGTCCTATCCTTGCAGTCACACCAAGCACTTCCAACATACGTGATACAATCAATGCATATATTCTGGGAGATGAGACATGATATAGGGGAGCTATGTATGTGTATATATATCATTATAGAGATTAACATATATATTTTAGGTCTCTCTACATATGTGTAGAATTTAGGGGGGAAAAAAATATACCCTGTGAGGGACTAGAACTCCAAACCCCTTCGTTGTAAAAGGAATAGTCTACCATTGCTCTACCTCTAGACCACCAGCCCAAGTTAGTTACAGGCTGAGCAGAGCCTTCTCTCAAAGCTGATTTGCTTTTCACTCACATGTCACTGACAGCAAGCAGAGATCTTTACTTGAAGCTGACATTTGTAGTTGAGTAAAGATCTCTGCCTGTTGTCAGTACAATTTGGATGAACACCACTAGAAGTAACAGCTGCTGGCTTTCAGTTGTGTGTAAACTAAGACATATGACAGGTGCTTGCTGGAGTTTGGAGCCTCAAGGCTGCAGACATAAGCAGGCAGGAGGCTACAGAGCTGTTATATCCAGACAACCTTCTGCATCCCCTGCTTCAAACAAAATGATGATGTCACAGTTCTTCAGTGAGGGGAGACACGCCTCCTGGGAGGAGAGACACGCCTGCTGACAGGAGAGACACGCCCCTGGATTTCAAACTCAATCTGAGAAAATTAGCTGAACAGCACGAGCAGCTCAAACGATAAATCCCCTTTAAGGCTCATGGAAAAAAAAATAGGCCTCAGTGTTAAGGGGTTAAATATGTAGGTAAATATAAATAAAGACTGTTACCAAATAAACTGTTGTTCTGATTTTGCTTCCTTTCACAGTTAGAGCAGTTCTTATCTCCTGCTTGTGTGCACAAGCTTCCCTAGGTTACCGACCACCTCTCTCTGCTCTTATTGCTCTAGCTGTTGAGTCCGACCATGGTAATATCACTCCCTACTGTATCTTATCAGCAGCACAGGAGCTTGTTTATCTATGTTACTGACAAACTTTAACCCTTTAGAGCTTTGTAGCCGTCTGTTGTGCTATTTCAATTCTTAGTGTTAGCAATGTCTCTTTAACAGTGGAGCTGATATGCCAATCACTGCTGCATAACAGGAGATATGAGCCGGAAGCTGCTTGTGAAGAGCAGACACTGAGACAATATGGTGAGAACACCACTTTGAGACAACCCCTTTAATGCTAGCTATATAAATTCAATTGTAAAGAGCTCCCCCTAGTGATGGCTACAGACAGGAAGTAATCCTAAATCTGATCTGCTGCATAAATTCAGCCTGAAATTAAGTAAAACAATGGTCATTAATCTTAACCTTTGTGGATTGGGGGCAGCGTCCATTTGTATATTTCACCCTTTTAAAAGTTTGGGGAGACATGGAATTGACTATAAAATAAAAAAACTTATGGCTCTTGGAAGGTGAGGAGTAAACAAACGAACGTGTCGACCAAAAAAAAAAAGCTTGGTTCTTAAAGGGTTAAAAGCAGAGGCAGAACTGGCGAGTCGGTGCCAGGGTCATACATGTCGCCCTGATTGTTATCAAACAAGAAGGCACAAAGAGTGTAAGAACATGGGTTTGGATTACGATCGGTGGAATCTGTGGCTGTGCACAAGGGACTATTAGGTCCGAGGGGGCCTGATGGGAGCCAACATAGGGCTCTGCATTCATGGGAGCTCATAGCGACCAATCAGAACTCATAGCAACCAATCAGTGCCCATAGCAACCAATCAGAACTCATAGCAACCAACTCAAACTCATTAGCAACCAATCACAGTCCAGTCCATAGCCACCAATCAGACAACATCATAAAAACCAATCAGTGCCCATAGCAACCAATTAGAACTCATTACAACCAATCAGAGCTCATAGCAGCCAATCAGAGCTCATAGCAACCAATCAGAGCCCATAGCAACCAATCAGAACCCATTACAACCAAATCAAGCAGCTCATAGCAACCAATACAAGCTCCATAGATACCATCAGAGCCCTCCAATCAGCAACCAATCAGTCAAGCAACCACAAGAGCCAAAGCAACCAATCCGAGCTCATGTCAACCAATCAGAGCTCATAGCAACCAATCAGAGCCCATAGCAACCAATCAGAGCTCATAGCAACCAATCAGAGCTCATAGCAACCAATCACAGCCCATAACAACCCACCATCAGAACACCCAAAGCTATGCCAGCTTCAAAGAACAGCCCATAGCAACCAATCAGAGCCCATAGCAACTGATCAGAGCCCATAGCAACTGATCAGAGCCCATAGCAACCAATCAGAGCTCATAGAACCAATCAGAGCACATAGAACCAATCAGATCTTATAGTAATTAATCATAGCTCATCGTAATTAATCATAGCTCATCGTAATTAATCAGAGCCCATAACAACCAATCAGAATTCATAGCATCCAATCAAAATTCATAGCAACCAATCAGAGCTCAAAGCAGCCAAGCAAAGCCCATAGCAACCAATCAGAGCTCATAGCAGCCAATCAGAGCCCATAACAACCAATCAGAGCCCATATCAAACAATCAGAGCTCATAGTAACCAATCAGATCTAATAGAAACCAATCAGAGCTCATAGAGACCGATCAGAGCATCAGATCAGCAACCATCAAATTCATAGCAACCAATCAGAGCTCATAGCAACCAATCAGTGCTCAGAGCAACCAATCAGAGCCCATAGCAACCAATCAGAGCCCATAGCAACCACTCAGAGCTCATAGCAACTAATCAGAGCTCATAGCAGCCAATCAGAGCTCATAGCAACCAATCAGAGCTCATAGCAACTAATCAGAGCTCATAGCAGCCAATCAGAGCTCATAGCAACTAATCAGAGCTCATAGTGATTGGTTGCTATGGGCTCTGATTGGTTGCTATGGGCAACAAGGACAGTCTTACTGCTAGACATTTTTCATACATAGGGTCCATTGTCTTGATGTCCTTGTTGGTGTTAAAACATTCCTTTCCCTCAAAAACATAATGTAATCACCCCCTCAGTTCCCGGCCTGGAGGAGCAGGCGTGCCGAGTGGGCGAGCGCTATTCTACATGATGTGTGACCTAAACAACATGATTTCCTGTGTTAAGAAATTGCTCTGGGAAGAACTTTCAACAAAATTCTGTAAGTTCTTTCCAAAACGGGAACACGTATCCGTGACAGATGTACATTCCAGTAGTGTGGCATCCTATGCTTCCCAGAGCCTGATCGTGCAACATGGGGAAGTGGCTAAAAGCAGAAGGAAGCAATGCTGAAGGAACACTGGCTGACTACTTGTCCAACACCGAAAACATTTCCATTGACCTGAGTAGAAAATATACATTCATACAAGGCGGATTTTCAGCGATCGGTTTTCTTGTCATAAAAACCCTTCTACAGTATCTCACAAAAGTCAGTACACCCCTCACATTTACATATACACAACACAAGTCAATATTATAGCCACATTTTGGTTGTCAGTAAGCTAAAACAATTTGATGGTAGTGTCCCTTTAATAGACTGGGGATCCTCATTTGTCACTTACAGTAATAAGCCAAAGTAAAAATTAACTACAAAGACCGTCTCTAGCTCTGGAGGACTTGGCATCTCCATGGATTACATAGGGGGTTGACTGTCTTCGATGGGCACCATGTAATACCTTATTTCTCCAGTGGTGGCACTGCAGCAAAATCGAACACCTGCTGCCAGGTTTCTTTGTGGGGTTTTCTCACTACAATGATTGGCTTTTTCATCCTTTTCCCCACCGTTGGTTGAACTTGAAGGACATTGGACATTGTCTTTTTTCAACCGTACTGACTATGACTATGTAGGGAAAGGTAAATTGATGTATTATTGCCAAATACATTGCTGTTTTGATTTTGCTTTGGTCAGGAGATAAAGAAGATTTTATGTCCTCTTACACTACACAAGCTTATCTGGTTGCTGACCACCTCTCCACACCTGTCTCTTTTCTGTCTCTTATCTGATGATTTAAAGGGGTTGTCTTACTACAAGGATTGCTGCTTTTGGTCCTGCCAAAACTAGTCACTTTGCAATATGTGTCCATTACCAGTGTCCTACCTATTCTGAGATATCCCCTCTTGGATGGGCTTTATCAGCTCCTCAGGTCGCTATAGCTACAGACCTGTTCGATGTCTCCTGATAGGCTGCTAGTGCTGGTTGCTATAGCTACAGACCTGCTCAATCTCTCCTGATAGACTGCCAGCACTGGTCGCTATAACTACAGACCTGTTCGATATCTACTGATAGGCTGTCAGCACTGGTTGCTATAGCTACAGACCTGTTCAATTCCTCCTGATAGGCTGCCAGCACTGGTCGCTATAGCTACAGACCTGTTTGATCTCTCCTGATAGGCTGTAAGCACTTGTCGCTATAGCTACAGACCACTTTGATCGCTCCTGATAGGCTGCCAACGCTGGTCGCTATAGCTACAGACCTGTTTGATCTCTCCTGATAGGCTGCCAGCGCTGATTGCTATAGCAGCTCATTACTGCAGGCCAGTAGTAGCCAGTAAACACGTCCCTGAATTCAAAAATGAAACCGGGAAAACAGGACTGAGATTGATGTAGTGAGACAACACCTTTAAGCTCTTGTCACTCAGTCTGCCCATGGTGAGCCACTCCCTGCAGAGTTTTATCTCTAGCAATAGAGTTTGTTTACTTAACTAAATGAGATGCTTTCACCCTTTAGAGCTCTGCAGCCTTGTGTAATATGTTTTATAAACCTCCTGCAGTCATTTCACTGTAACAGGCTCGGCTAGGAACAGCAAAGCTTATATGTCAGTCACTGCTATAGAACCACCCACATTCTGACCAGGAACTTTAGTCTGGAGATGCCCGTGTCTCTGTAAAACAGCATGGTAAGAAAACTCCTTTATGATCAGAGTAGAGAAACCCCTTGTAATGAGCTTTTTTTTAGGGACCCAAGGAGGCCCCCCCTTTCATATAATATTTATATAAGATAATTGGCTGCTAAGTTTTCCCGTTAGGCCATTTTGATTGGCTAATTACGCACTGGAACAGAAAAGGTTAAGCAACATGTTTGGGTGAGTAATTGCCTTTAAGACACAATCCAAAGTGAATCCTTATGCGTTGGAAAACTTACCAAGAAGGGAGTCCAGCAAATACACGAGACGCACATGATGGCCAGGAGCTGGATGATCATCTCGAGGTGATGGGATCGCCCTTGTCTGTGTTGCTGGCTTTTCAGCTTGGATCTGAGTAGAGTTATTCCAGTCATGGCGTTGCATAGGAAGGAGATGGCCAAAGAGAGGAGCCCCAAAGAGGAAAAGAACAGCAAATGGAACTGGTCCATCCAGTCTTCAATCTGCTCAGTCTTAAGAAAACACCACGTCCTGGTGGCCTGGATATGGTAAGACCTTAAAGTCACGATGGGCAACAAAGCCACCGCGATGGCAAAGAGCCAGACGAAAGCCAAGATGATCTTGGCGTGTCTCGAAGTCATTTTGGTAGAGTGAAAGATGGGCTCGGTGACTCCGATACACCTCTCCACCGCCATGACGCTCCCGAGCAACAGCGGGCAGAGGCCGAAGAACACCATGCACATACCAAAAATGCTGCACAAAATGTTGGCGTGATCAAATTTTGACCAGTCCCTGTTGGAGGCATAGACAAATACGGCGATAGTCCCATTGATGAGATGGCCAAACAAGTCTGTGAAGACCAAGCCGCTGGCAAACAACAGGAAGGAAGCCTTGGACTTCTTCCTGAACCTCTGGTAGGCCTTCAAGAGTATGACGATGGCGAGACTGTTGGAGGTGATCCCCACCGTCATGAACACTATGGAGAAGAACACAGATATCTTCAGGTCCCTGAGGTCTGTAATGTTCGACGGGGACACATGGTCGCTGTACAGGGCCAACTCCGTACTGTTGTTCATTGTTGGATGAGTAGATTTGGAAATTATATCATCTCCATGATACAACGCAACCTGCAAGAAAGAGGAAAAAAGGAAAAGATAATAAAAAGATGATGCATTGCTTAGATAGACCATAGGTAAACCCACTGAAGGAAGATAAGACAAGCTGAGTCCCACCCATCAAGCTGAGTCCCACCCACCAAGCTGAGTCCCACCTCTGAGGAACTGAGGAAGGGTAGCTGTTTGTTTTAGGAGCTTAAAGGGTTTGTATCATTTCATTAAATGGTCTTCAGAATAAGGGACAGTGAAAACAAGCAACTTTGCAATTGGATGCCATTTGCAAAGCTGTCTTGTTTTCACAGTCTGCCTTATCTTCGTTTTGTGTAAACACAGTTCCCCAGTGCCAGTTGTATCCCTCCTCCTTTCATTTCATTGGCTGACGGCTCTACTAATTTACATTCTGTTCGGCCCCCGGTCGTAGTTACGGCAGCATGCGTTCCTGCCTCTCTCACTCAGAATAAGGGGCCGGCAGCATTTCACTCTGCACAGCTAGCAGCTCCTCAGTGACACTGCAACTGGTTCTACAATCAGAAAACAGCAGAATTGTGCCTCGGTGCCTAATGCCCCGAGACGGATCTGTGCTCTGGATGAGTTCATAGAAGACTGGATTCAACTGTAACAAACCTCCAGCTGTGAGAGGAGAAGAGATCAGTGCTCTGAGTTCATAGAAGACTGATTGCAGGCCTGTGGTATGTAAACAGCTCTTACAAAATAAGACTGCATAGGATGAGGACAGGAATGGAAGATCTCTCCTTAACGAGAGCACGGAACGAACGGCTTGTAGAGTTTGTTTTGCCTTTTCGCCCTCTACTTAGCCTCTCCCTATCACAAGGCATTATGGGAAAGGGGCTGAGACGCCCACAGCGCCCTCTGTTGGTTGTAACAAATCCTCAATTTGCTTTTAACCCACCGAGTCTTGAGAAAGCAAACAGGATTTTAGCCAAGCCAGTATCTCTCATCTACAGACAACGCTGTTTCGGGTATTTTGTCCCTCTTCAGTGCAGAACAGAGCGATACTGGCTGGCTGTGTGGGAGGCACTCGCTCCGATGTTTGATTAGAGCAATAGTTTAGGATGGGACTGATAAAGCAAGCCAAGGGTTGTCATCAGCTTATGGCACTATACATCCTCCACACAGGCCCCTGATCTTATGATCATTGAAGGTCTCAGTGACCAGACCCTGACATATCCTGTGGATAGATGATAAGTTGTCATTATGGGAACAGCTCTTTAAGGAAAAGTCTTATGGAAAATTAAGTGTCAGATGTCTGCTCCTTATTCCCTATTTATCATTTGCTTTCTATCTAGATTTCCTAAATCATAGACAAATATATCTATTTTCCTGTCCTTCTATGTTTATCACTATATCTCTTTCTACCTAATATGTATCTCTGTAATGTTATTTGTCTATCTATCTATCTCTCTATCTATCTATCTATCTATCTATCTATCTCTCTATCTATCTCTATATCTATCTACTATCTCTCATATCTATATCATATCTATCAGTTTATCTATCGGTCTATCTATGTGATATCTATCTATTTATTTCATATCTGTCCATTTATCTATCTCAAATATATCTATAACCTATCTATCTATTTAACTACCATCTCATATCTATCTCATATCAGTTTATCTATCTGTATATCTGTCATATCTACCTATTTCATATCTTTCTATCTCATATCTATCTATCTATTTATTTCATGTCTATCTATCTCATATCTATCTATCTCATATATATTTCATATCTCTCTATCACCTATCTCATATCTATCCATTTCATATCTATCTTTGATTCTGCTCTTTCTTCCCTATTTATCATTGCTTTGCTTTCTAGATTTCCTAATCATAGACAATATCTATTTCCTTCCTTCTATGTTTATCACTATATCTCTTTCTACCTAATATGTATCTCTGTAATGTTATTTGTCTATCTATCTTTCTATCTATCTATCTCTCTATCTATCTACTATCTCTCATATCTATATCATATCTATCAGTTTATCTATTGGTCTATCTATGTGATATCTATCTATTTATTTCATATCTGTCCATTTATCTATCTCAATTATCTATCCCTATCTATCTTTACTACCATCTCCTATCTATCTCATATCTATTCTATCTATCTATATATCTATCTATCTATCCTATTATCATACTCATTTCTATCATATCTATCTATCTATCTATCTATCTATCTATTTATTTCATATCTCTCTATCACCTATCTCATATCTATCCATTTCATATCTATCTTTCTATCTATCTGTCTATCTATCTCATATGTATAAGTTTAGCTATCTATCTATCTATCTATCTATCTATCTATCTATCTATCTCATATCTATCTATCTATCCATCTATCTATATCTATCTATCTATCTATCTATCTCATATCTATCTATCTATCTATCTATCTATCTATCTATCTATCTCTTATCTATCTATCTCTCCTTCTTTTGTACCATTTTGACAGTGGTGAATCGTTAAATTACTCTCATCCATACAAATCCCTTTTTCTTTAGAGACGGCTCCTGCATTTCTCACCGGCCCGAGGAAGCAATCATCTGATGGTCATTATTTGCTGTTCTATTTTCCATGTAACATTTACCAAGAAGATAACTTCCAGGGTGAATACAAATATATTCTCATTTACAAAACATCTAAATCAAGTCTGGTCTCCACAGGTCTCCAGTCCAGCACAGTAACCTCATGTCTTCATGGACCTGCCAGAGCTGCAGATCCCAGCTGCCCTGGATGATGTGTGCTGGGACCTGTGGTGCTACAGGAGTGTTTGCTGTGTTACATTTTGCTACAGGTTATAAGAGGGAATATATAAATAACGATCCTCTCCAATGTTCTAATGATTACAGTTGTTATTATTGTACAGCGGCCGGAGTTCTGAGGGTTCACTTTTATTAAAGGGATTGTCTCACTACATTTATTCACCTTATCTCAGTTCTGTTTTCTTGGGTTCACTTTGAATTCAGGGGCGCGTTTACTGGCTTCTACTAAGCTGCAGTAGAAGCCAGGTCTGTATATATATTTATAGCAACCAGTATGGCAGCCTATCAGAATAGATCAAAACATGTCTGTAGCTATAGCGACCAGTGCTGGCAGCCTATCAGGAGAGATTGAACAGGTCCGTAGCTATAGCAACCAGTGCTGGCAGCCTTCTAATAGATCAAAACAGGTCTGATACTTATAGCGACCAGTGCTGGCAGCCTATCAGAATAGATCAAAACATGTCTGTAGCTATAGCGACCAGTGCTGGCAGCCTATCAGGAGAGATTGAACAGGTCTGTAGCTATAGCAACCAGTGCTGGCAGCCTATCAAAATAGATCAAAACAGGTCTGTAGCTATAGCGACCAGTGCTGGCAGCCTATCAGGAGAGATTGAACAGGTCTGTAGCCATAGCAACCAGTGCTGGCAGCCTATCAGGAGAGATTGAACAGGTCTGTAGCTATAGTGACCGGAGGAGCTGATGCAGCCCATACAAGAGGGGATATCTAGGAATAGGTAGGACACTGTTAATGGAAAAATATTGCAAAGTGACTTGTTTTTGCAAGATCTTTAACATAAAAAGCAGCAATCCCTGTAGTGAGAAAAACCCCTTTAAGTAACAAAAAAGTAGGGTGTTCCCCTTTTCTTGCTATTTCTCTTTTTTGCAATCCCTGGTGGACTCAGAGTAAACGGTTAATCCCCTGCTGATCTAAGGCAATATGAAGGGTTGGTATTGTAACCCTGGTGGTCTAGGACAGTGAGGTGGGCAACCGTAAAATCAGGTTACGCAAGTCCCATTGTCAGAAAAAGGGGACCCCTGCACAGTACCCCCACTAAAATTTCCTGTAGTGCTGAGATATTAGAGGGGGGAGGATGTGCTTTGCTACAGATTAAGTATAGACCACCTTACTGGCTTCTGGTGGATATCCGAATCCCTGGAGGACAGCAATGTTTTGGTTTTAAATGCAGGTAGATGTCAAGGAATTGCCCTTTAAGCTATTTCTTAATTGAACATTACACTTTTGGAGGGTATAGAGCAGGCTCTGAGCGTTGGTGCATGACACATGCATTCTATGTTTGCTGCTATTTGTGTCATTTTGCAGCCCTTGTGTTGCATTTCGGGTTTGGATCAATGTCAAATTCAAACTTATATCCAAACATTTTGATTTGTGTAGGCATAAACAAATTTTGGTGAAAAGAGCCAGATACAAAGGAGAGACTCGCACTCTATTCACTTATAAGGGAGCACGAGCCTCTCCAGTGTGTTAGGACCAGAAGCCGTAAGTCAAGAGGAGTGGATCACCAGGAGCAGCATAGGAGGGAGACAGGTAGGTATCATTTTTTTTCTTCTTTTGTCCAAACTAGGCCCCATGTTATGTATTTTTTTTAAGTGGAAATCCCCTTTAACTATTAAAATCCGATAACAAACCAAAGAAATTTCTCACAACAAAGATTAGTTTTCAACATGTAGGGAACAGTAAATGAAGACTTGTTTCCAAAAATATTGCTTGGTTTTCTTTGCTTTGTTGAGGAGAAAAGAGATATTTTATCTGCTGTGGGTACACTTAGTTTTCTCTGATTACTGTCCTGTTCTCCCCTTCACCCTCTGCTCTTGTCTTATCTGAGAGCAGGGATGACGTCACCACAGGTCGCAACACAGGACTCCGAAAACTTGAGAACAGAGTGAGTTATGTCTAACAAACAAAGGAGATTAATTACTTTTTTATTTGAGCTCTGAGCCTCTGTAATAGAAAAATTTTTCTACTCTCATGTCAGTGCAATTAGAAGCACTGTGAACATGGTGCTGATATGCTAATCACTGTTAAAGAACTACTCACAGCCTGACCCGGAATAGACAGGAAGTGTGAATCTAAAACTGCTTGTGGCTCTGTGAAACAATATGGTGAGACAACCCCTTTAACCATAAGCCAAGCATAGTTAGAGATAAAGGCTTTTTATTTTTCCCCTTAGTTCATTAGAACTTGTTTTAAGGTGCCAGTAGTGGTTCCAGTAATAAATTTTTTATACCTGTCCCTGCGTGAATACAGGATTTCTCACTGCTGCCACTGGGTCATGTGACCTGCAGCTGAATACAGGATTTTCTCACGGGCCTTCTTGCTGCCCTGGGTCTGTGACCTGCAGCTGAATACAGGATTTCTCACTGCTGCCACTGGGTCATGTGACCTGCAGCTGAATACAGGATTTCTCACTGCTGCCACTGGATCCTGTGAAGTAAACCCTTTTTGGCAGGCGGGATACTAAACAGGATTTCTCAGCTGCCCTGGGCCCTGTGACCTGCAGCTGAATACGGATTTCTCACTGCTGCCCGGGGCCCTGTGACCTGCAGCTGAATACGGATTTCTCACTGCTGCCACTGGGTCATGTGACCTGCAGCTGAATACAGGTTTTTCCTGCTGCACTGGCCCTGTGACCTGCAGCTGAATACAGGATTCTCACTGCTGCTACTGGTCCGGGTGACCTGCGCGGGAAATACAGGATTTCTCACTGCTCCCAAAGGGGTCCTGTGCCCTGCAGTGAAACAGGATTTCTCACTGCTGCCACTGGATCCTGTGCCCTTTCAGCTGAATAAGGATTTCTCACTGCTGCCAAATGGATCCTGTGACCTGCAGCTGAATACAGGATTTCTCACTGCTGCCCTGCCCTGTGCCTGCACTGATACAGAATTTCTCACTGCTGCCACTGGGTCAGTGACCTGAGCTGAATACGGATTTCTCACTGTGCCACTGGGTCATGTGACCTGCACTGAATACAGGTTTTCTCACTGCTGCCACTGGGTCATGTGACCTGCAGCTGAATACAGGATCTCCCCACTGCTGCCCTGGGTCATGTGACCTGCACCCTGAATACAGGATTTCTCACTGCTCCCAATGGGCCCTGTGACCTGCAGCTGAATACAGGATTTCTCACTGCTGCCACTGGATCCTGTGCCCTTTCAGCTGAATACAGGATTTCTCACTGCTCCCACTGGGCCCTGTGACCTGCAGTTGAATACGGGAATTTCTCACTGCTGCCACGGGTCCTGTGACCTGCAGCTGAATAACAGGATTCTCACTCTGCCCTGGGTCATGTGACCTGCAGCTGAATACAGGTTTCTCATGCTGCCACGGGTCATGTGCCTGCAGCTGAATACAGGATTTCTCACTGCTGCTCCTGGCCCTGTACCTGCAGCTGAATACGGGATTTCTCACTGCTGCCCGGGGTCCTGTGCCCTGCAGCTGAATACAGGATTTCTCACTGCTCCCACTGGGTCATGTGACCTGAAACTCGAATTCGGGTCTCACTTGTGCCACTGGGTCATTGACTTGCTATGGAGGTTTTAGCGGCCACTGGGTTTATAGGATTCCTCAGCTAAAAAACGGGATCTTCATGATGCAGGGTCATGTGACCTAATTTGAGAACGGGTTTCCCAGCGGCCAAAATCTGTACCTTGCAGTTGAATACGGTTTTCACTGTTCCCCTGGGAAATTCCCTATGAACAAGGAAAAAAATAAACTTAAGGTTATTGCTCGTGAGGGGATCCAAACCTACATTTTTTCACAAGTTTAGTTAAACCAGTTTCCACCCGAACAGAGACCTATTTGAACAAGATGATCCACCCCCATAGCCAGGGCTGCCATCAGTCACCTATTAACCATTTCATGGCCCCATGCAGCTAAATCAAATGGAGCCCCCCACCTATTACTACTTCCTATTTTTTAACATATAATTGGGCCCCTTTTTGATTAGGGCCCCTTACAGCAGTACTGCCCTGTTGCCACCCCTGCCCATAGACACTAGGCACCGCTGAGTGTCTATGTCTTCTCCTGAGTGTTCCCTTAATATTCTCTTCCGTTTCAGCTTTATAACAATCCTCCCATAAGACAAATTCCCCAAATCGTACAGCTAAATAAATGTTTCCAAATCGCACCGAGAATCCAGGCTCAAAACTGGGAATTTCCTATGGCATTACCTACGTCTTGCACTTCCCTTCAGGACGCCGCTCGCCAAGAGACATGTTTTCTTTCTTAAACCTCCTGCAAGACTTTCATCATCAGCTTTCCATTCCTGTTTGTACAGCAGAGGTTCTAGTCACTGACCGGTGCAAACAGCTTCACACACATGCAGCAGACATAGCGGAGCTGAGTTTGCTCGTGGGCACAGCGTCTTGATTCCATGATGTGTTTATCTGTGGATTCTCATATGAATATAAAGGAGTCTTAACAGTTAGGGCTTGTTCACAGAGTTTCCACTCCGTGTTTCAAGCGCTTTCGGATCCATCTTGGGGTCCGCTCTGCGTGTTTCAAAAGCGCAGCTCCGCTCCGTCTTGAAAAGAATTGACATGCACTGCTAATTGTTTAGATCCGTCTTGGGGACCGACAGAGCGGACCCCAAGACGGATCCGAAAAGCGCTTGTAACACGGAGTGGAAACTCCGTGTGAACAAGCCCTTACACAACACAGTCCGCTCGAGCAGATGGAAACAACACAGGGCAGCACGATGGTTCAGTGGCTAGCACAGTGTAGCATGGTGGCTCAGTGGTTAACACAGTGAAGTGTAATGGCTTAGTGGTTAGCATAGTGTAGCACAGTGGATCAGTGGTTAACACAGTTTAGCATGGTGGCTCAGTGGTTAGGACAGTGCAGTGTGGTGGCTTGGTCGTTAGCATAGTGTAGTCTGGTGGCTCAGTTGTTAGCACAGTGTAGCAAAGTGGATCAGTGGTTAGCACAGTGTATCATAGGGTCTCAGTGGTTAGCACAGTGTAGCATGGTGGCTCAGTGTTTAGCACAGAGTATCATAGGGTCTCAGTGGTTAGCACAGTGTAGCATGGAGGCTTAGCAGTTAACACAGTGTAGCATGGTGGCTCAGTGGTTAGCACAGTGTAGCACATTGGCTTAATGGTTAGCACAGTACAGCACAGTGGCTCGGTGGTTAGCACAGTGTAGTATGGGGGCTCAGTGGTTAGCACAGTGCAGCATAGTGGCTCAGTGGTTAGCACAGTTTTGTGTGGTGGCTCAGTGTTTAGCACTGTGTTGTGTGGTGGCTTGGTGGTTAGCACAGTGTAGTGTAGTGGCTAAGTGTTTAGCACAGTGTAGTGGGATGGCTCAATTGTTAGCACATGGCAGTACGGTGGCTCAGTGATTAGCACAGTGTAGTGTGGTGATGCAGTGGTTAGCACAGTGTAGCACATTGGCTTAATGGTTAGCACAGTACAGCACAGTGGCTCGGTGGTTAGCACAGTGTAGTATGGGGGCTCAGTGGTTAGCACAGTGCAGCATAGTGGCTCAGTGGTTAGCACAGTGTAGTGTAGTGGCTAAGTGTTTAGCACAGTGTAGTTGGGTGGCTCAGTTGTTAGCACAGGGCAGCACGATGGTTCAGTGGTTAGCACTGTGTAGTGTGGTGGCTCGGTGGTTAGCACAGTGTAGCATTGCAGCTCAGTGTTTAGCACAGTGTAGTGTAGTGGCTAAGTGTTTAGCACAGTGTAGTGGCTAAGTGTTTAGCACAGTGTAGTGCGATGGCTCAGTTGTTAGCACAGGGCAGGACGGTGGCCCCGTGGTTAGCACAGTGTAGTGTGGTGGCTCGGTGGTTAGCATAGTGTAGCACCATGGCTCAGTGGTTAGCACCGATCAGCATGAGCTCCTGAACACCTGGCGTAATTGCGGGGCGTACTGTACGCCCTGCAATTAGCCGTGAACTTAGCCATAAGGTCAGACAAAGACCTCTGGGGGAGGCATTTTTACATAACTTCTCTTTTTCATTTTTTTTTTTTTTTTTTTAAGTTGCTGGTTTCCTCTGTAGCTGATGTATTATCCACATTTACAGGGGAAATACAGCTCCCAGCACTTGGCTATTCTACAATATTTTTTTTACCTTTTCTCCACTATACATTTGGTTTAATTTTTATGTATTTTTTACATTTTTTATTTGTTTTTATATCAGGGAAAATGGTACAAATCCCCAAAAAATCTGTTTTTAAATTTTTTGTGTATTAATAGCAAAAAGTGGCACTAAAACAAGTTTTGTAATTATGTCACTTTTCCCTTTTTTATACTTATTTTTAGGATACTCAGGGGCGGGGCTTAAAATTGCCATTTTTGGCTGCTTTATTGTTTTCCTTTTTTTTATTTTTTGTGTGGGTATTTTTTTTATTTTACATATTGTGTCCCCATAAGGTGAGAAAAAGACATCTGAGAGGCATTTTTACATAACCTTTCTTTTTGTTTTGCTGATTTCCTCTGTAGCTGATTAATTATCCACTGTTCCAGGAGAAATATAGTCACCAGCACTGACTGCAGAGCTGATCTGGAACCGATAAGACTCAGCAGTTCCTGCAGTTACTAAGCCCTGGTGATCACATGATTACCGTGGATGAGAAGCAGGAAGCCTGAAGGCTACCAGCTATACAGCCCTGTGTATATAGTGACCGGTAGGAAAGGAACAGTAATAAACCTTCTTCGCCTTCTCACTGGAGAAGCCGGCTACCGGTGCCAGCCAGCACCCGCAGCTGCACAATCAACGGGCAGCTGCAAATTCTGCATGGATGTTCCAGAACATATGTGCAGGGTTAGAGGCAGAGGCTTAACCCGAAGCTTCTGGGCCCTAGTGCAAATAGTGAAATGGGGCCCCCCAGCTACCATGTGCCATTGAAAATGCTCTTAGCAGAAGGGCTTTTGGGCTCCCTCAGACTGCAGGGCCTGGTAGCGACTGCAACCTCTGCACCCCCTATTGCTACACCACTGGTTAGAGGCCAACCGCCTAGAGGGTAGGCAAGTGACTAATGTGAAATATAGATAATGTGAACCATAATGACCATCTGTGCAGAGCTGTAGAATAGAACAGAATATAATAAGTATAAAAGAACAAAATAAAACTTTTTGGAATCCAATGAGCCCTGATGAGTCAGATCTGCTTCTGATGAGTCCATATTTTACGGTCATTTTTCACTGTGCATTACATATTGACCTCTCCGCTCCTATTACTTGCTCATTAGGTGTTTTGGACCAACTCCAGGGATCTATACCATGCATGGTCTGTGCCAACCAGAGGTCTCAACCCAGGTGAAAACTGCAGGAAAAGTCTGAAAAGTTTGCTTTCAGAAGGAGCACATTGGAAAACACTGTGTACTTCCCTCCAATAATAGAACAGGTCAGAGAATCATAAATTACCACGACTCCCTGCTGCCTATATATAGAAGGGCCGGAATAAGTACAGCGCCCGAACACTGGGACTTCTGTCTAATTTACCGTAGATCCAGTCTACTGGGGGCGATTGGAAACCCTGTTTCCGACAAAGGGCTGGAATGGAGAAACCTTGACGATTATACTAGAAAATTGCATGATTTGCTTTTCCTCAGGGTACAAAGAGAATTTCCAAAAATGACAGCAGTGTTATCAAATTTCCCAAAATTCTCTGTTTTCTACCCTATCAGAGCGCTACGGGTTATTTTTGCTAACGTAGCTCAGCCCTTATTAAAGTCAATTGGACTGAGCTGTTATAGCAAAGGAGCGACTGAGGCTGCTTTCACACAGCGCAGTTTTGGTGCAGTTTTAACTGCGCTCCAATTAACTGGCCTTTATTCCCAGCAAGCTTCTTTCACTTATCTAAACTGTTTGAAAAGTGAGTAATCAATTAGTGTATTTGTAATCAACAAGACTTCAAACATAGGAATTGATTACTTACTTGAAACACCTTTCCGAACAATTTAGACAACTGAAAGAAGCTTGCTGCTTATAAAGGCAGTTTAATTGGAGCGCAGTTAAAACTGCACCAAAACTGCGCTGTGTGAAAGCAGCCTAACTGCGCTCCAGTTTAACTGCCTCTATTACCAGCAAGCTTCTTTCAGTTATCTAAACTGTTTGGAAAATGAGGAATCAGTAAGTGTGTTTGTAATCCACAAGACTTCAAACACAGGAATTGATGACTTACATGAAACCCCTTTCCAAAGAATTTAGACAACTGAAAGAAGCTTGCTGCTTATAAAGGCAGTTTAATTGGAGCGCTGTTAAAACTGCACCAAAACTGCGCTGTGTGAAAGCAACCTAACTGCGCTCCGATTAAACTGCCTCTATTACCAGCAAGCTTCTTTCACTTTTCTAAACTGTTTGAAGAGTGAGCAATCAATTACTGTGTTTATATCCACAAGACTTCACACACAGTAATTGATGACTTACTTGAAACACCTTTCTGAACAATTTAGACAACTGAAAGAAGCTGCTGGTAATAAAGGCAGTTTAATTGGAGCGCAGTTAAAGCTGCACCAAAACTGCGCTGTGTGAAAGCTCCCTGATGGTGATGGCACTTTTTTGTGAAAAAACAAACTTTTTTTTTAAATTTTAAAGGGAACCTTTCCCACTGAAAATTCTGTCCAGTCTGCAGGTGCCATGGGCAGGACTATAGCCATAGCAGCCGTAACGACTGCTCTGGGGCCCAGAGATTGAGGGGACCCCACTCAGGTACAAGTATTTTGTGGCTTTCTGTTCTTCTGTAGGGAAAAGGTAGGATACCACTTCATCCCAGGGAGGAAAGAGGCAAAGGAGGTATGGAGTCAGCTAAGTTTTCCACTGTGGGGGGGGGGGGGGGGAGGTAGCATTATAATTATTATTATTATAATATTATTACAGGCAGTCCCCAGGTTACAAACAGGATAGGGACTGTAGGTTTGTTCTTAAGTTGAATTTGTATGTAAGTCGGAACAGGTATATTTATTAAATGTAATTCCAGGGGCACAAAGTGTTTTTTCAGTTTCGGATAGTGCAAGGAAGGGTTTTTACATGTGTTTTGCTGTCTTAGCGAATGTTAAGAGGATTTCAAATCATTTTCACCTCATGTGCTGCTGTGGCATGCTGGAACTTGTCGTTCCACTGCTACTTTCTGCTGTGGAACATGGAACTACAAGTGCCAGCACGCCCCATAAGTCTCCGTTTGTAACTAGGGGATAGATGTAAGTCGGAACGGTGTAAGTAGGGGACTGCCTGTATATTATTTGCCTAGCGCACCAGAACACCTTGTCCCAGTCCTGCTCTCCAGCACTACTATTTGGATCCCCTAATAGACGGCGGTATGATTTATTCCTTTAATTATTGCTACTTATGCCGCTGTTTTAGCTTATTCTCATATAGTGGTGGGGCCCCATCTCATTTTGCTCTGGTGCCTTATGAATTTTAGTTGTGCCCCTAACAGGCGCCATGTTGTAAAGTAGGAGGTTCTAAGTTGTTCAATATACTAGTGCATCTCAAAAAATTACTGAAAAGATAATAGATATCAATATTGTAAGTCAAATAGAGAAACCCATGTATTGTATAGACTCATTACAGTATGAATGACAAGGTTTAATATACACTCACCGGCCACTTTATTAGGTACACCATGCTAGTAACGGGTTGGACCCCCTTTTGCCTTCAAACTGCCTAAATTTCTTCGGGCATAGATTCCACAAGGTTTTGCAACATCTCAATTGGTACCAAGGGGCCCAAAGAGTCCCAAAAAAAATATTCTCCACCCCAGAACACCACCACCACCAGTCGAACCGTTGTACAAGGCAGGAGGGATCCAGTTTCATGTTTTTGACCCCAAATTCTACCCTACCACCCGAATGTCGCAGAGAAATCGAGACTCACAGCCCAGCAACTTTTTTTCCAATCTTCTACTGCCCAAAATTTTCGTGACTTGGGAAAATTGGGGCCTCATTTTTCCTGTTTTTAGCTAAAGGATGCCCCGGGGGTTTCTTCTGCTGTTTTAAGCCCATCTGCCTCAAATTGGCCGACTGTGCGTTCAGAGATCTCTTCGCCTACCTTGGTTGTAACGGCGGCTTTTTGAGTCACTTTTCCCTTTTCTATCAGCTCGAACCATCTCCCCTTTCTCCTTTGACCCGGGCATCAACAAGCATTTCCGCCCACAGGACTGCCCTCATGGAGTTTTTTCTTTTCGGACCATTCCTGTAAACCCTAGAGAGGGTTTGGCTGAAAATCCGGGAATCAGCATTTTTTCGAAATCTCAGACCAGCCCTTCGGCCCCAAACAACCATCCCACTTTCAAAAGGCACCAAATCACCTTTTTTCCCCATACTGTCCGGTTGAACTGAGAGATTGTCTTGACCATGTCTACATGCCTAAATGCACGAGTTGCCGCCAGGTTTGGGCTGATTAGAAATTAAGTGTTAACGAGCAGTTGGACAGGTGTACCTAATAAAGTGGCCGGTGAGTGTAATACATTTGTGACCCCTATAACAAATAAAACAAAGTCCTGGAGAGCCCCTCTAATTTTCAATGATATTCTTTTTTGAGATTCACTAGTAACAGATTCAATAGATCTAATCTTCAACTCATTCGATCATTTTAAGCTCATTTTGGTCTTAAGAGTCCAGTGGGCGGTCCTACACAATGACTGACAGCCTGTCTTACATGAGTGTGTATATAGAAATGGCAGTTAATTGTTGAGTAAGACCGCCTAGTCCTACTCTGTACCCTGTATCAGTGCGCCTACAGAGATAGCAGTCAATCAGTGCATAGGACCGCCCACTGGACTCCTTAACCATAAAATGAGCAAAGGATTTAATGCTTAAAGGGGTTGTCTCACTACATTGATTCATCTTACGTGAGTTCTGTTTTCTTGGTGTCATTTTGAATTCAGGGGCGTGTTTACTGGCTTCCACTAGACTGCAGTAGAAGCCTGGTCTGTAGCTATAGCAACCAGTGCTGGCATTCTATCAGGAAGATTAACAGTCTGACTATACAACCATGCGCACCTATCGGAGATGAAAAGGGCTGTGGGTATAGCAACCAGTGCTGGCAGCCTATCAGGAAGATTGAACAGCTCTTTTGCTATAGCGACCCCGTGCTGGCAGCCTATCAGGAGAGATTGATCAGGTCTGTTGCTATAGCGACCAGTGCTGGCAGCCTATCAGGAGAGATTGAACAGGTCTGCAGCTATAGCGACCAGCGCTGGCAGCCTATAAGGAGAGATCAAACAGGTCTGTAGCTATAGTGACCTGAGGAGCTTATGCAGCCAATACAAGAGGGGATATCTAGGAATAGGTAGGACACTGATAATGGACACATATTGCAAAGTGACTTGTTTTTGCAAGATCTTTAACATAAAAAGCAGCAATCCTTGTAGTGAGACAACCTCTTTAAATTATAAGTTCGACTAAATCTTTTCTCACAAATGTAAATGTATAGATATATATCTCAATCTGCTCAGCTTCTACTGCTCTATAACATGGCACCTGCAGATCGCATTGCCTTTTCAGTGTTAAAGGTCCCCTCTAAATCCTTCCTCCAGTTCGCACCCCGTGCCAGCCCTCAGCAGCTTTCTCCATCAGCCGGCGTTTGTCCTTCTCCATGATGGGTAATTGTTATCGTCTGCATTGCAGGAAATAAGGAACGTTCTAAGAACAAACCTTTTTTAAAAAAGAAAAATAAACTTCTGGAAATAACATAGTTTTATGGAATTGCTATTTATGCAATTGTCTAATCCTGCTATGAAGGCTTCAGTTTAACGTCCGGGGACACACGTCAGTTCTGTTTGGTGACAGGTATCAGAGTTCAGACAATTCCATATACAAGTTCTTTCAATGACGACGTCCCCCGTCTTCCGAAATTGTGAGGGGGGGGGGGGGGGGGGATGAGGACCCCCATCAGCGGCCCTTTATGGCACGCTGCATTCTGGCAGTACAACGCTTGCTGATGCCGACTAGTAGTGACCATTGCTTGTCATGGGCATCCATAGTATAATCTATCTCAATGGCTCATATGCAAGTCTGTAAAGAGTCCCTGTGGCTTGGTAGTATAGGCAGCCTGTGCGCCGCCGTAGGCTGCCTCCATATGGCACCGTATTAAGGGATATCGTCCCCTTCTGCTGGTTCATGGTGTGTACCGAAACCCTATGAAGGGACAGTATGAGCCCAGACACTTCTATTACCGTCCTCTATAACCCAGTCATGTGCATGAGCCCTAAGGACTCGTATACTTGTCCATAGACACAGGGATGCCCATGCCACCCCCTGCAATGATCCACCAGAACCAGATATTTGGCCATGACAGTAACCCTGTAGTGACTCCACATGAAACATTGACTCAAGTGTCTTCTTAACAATCCAAAATGAGGTAGAACAAGGAGGAAAAGTTTTTCTTATTGAAGTTGGAGATGGGTTGTAAGTGGCACAGGCTGCCCATAAAACAGCACCGAGTGCCTCAGGGAGGCTGCATAGGATATTCCACCTGCAGATCTCAGGAAAGGGGATCTGGCATAGGAGGCATAGGAGGATCCTACCCACCACAGGGAATTTTCTCTTTAAAATCTGCTGCACTGTGGGGTATTGTACCCATCAGCTGCACTTTATGGCGCGCTGTATTCTGACTATATACAGGTATCGACCATTGCTTGTCATGGGCATCCATAATATGGCTCATACACAAGCCTGTAAAGAGTCCCTATGGCTCCGTACTTTAGGCAGCCTGTGTGCCTCCGCAGGGTGCCTCCATATGGCACCGTAATAAGGAGATATTGTCCCCCTTCTGCTGGTGCATGATGTATACCGAAAGCCTATGAAGGGACAGTATGAGCCCATACACTTCTATTACCGTCCTCAACAACCCAGTCATGTGCATGAGCCCTAAGGACTCGTATACTTGTCTATATACACAGAGTTGCCCATGCCACCCCCTGCATCCAAATATTTGCCCATGACAGTAACCCTGTAGTGGCCGCACATGAAACATTGACTCAAGTGTCGTCTTAACAATCCAAAATGATGTATAACAAGGAGGAAAAGTTTTTCTTATTGAAGATGATGGGATCTAAGTGGCACAGGATGCCCATAAAACAGCACCGAGTGCCTCAGGGAGGCTGCATAGGAGGTTCCATCTGCAAATCTCAGGAAAGGGGATCTGGCATAGGAGGCATAGGAGGATCCTACCCACCACAGGGAATTTTCTCTTTAAAATCTGCTGGACTGTGGGGTATTGTACCCATCAGCTGCACTTTATGGCACGCTGTGTTCTGACTATATACAGGTATTGACCATTGCTTGTCATGGACATCTAAAATATAACGGCTCATGTACAAGCCTGTAAAGTGGCATCTAGAGTCCCTATGGATATAGGCAGCCTGTGTGCCGCCAAAGGGTGCCTCCATATGGCACTATATTATGGAGGTATCGTCCCCCTTCTGCTGGTGCATGGTGTATACCGAAACCATATGAAGGTACAGTATGAGCCCAGACACTTCTATTACCGTCCTCTACAACCCAGTCATGTGCATGAGCCCTAAGGACTCGTATACTTGTCCATAGACACAGGAATGCCCATGCCACCCCCTGCAATCATCCAAATATTTGCCCATGACAATAACTCTATAGTGGCCACACATGAAACATTGACTTAAGTGTCGTCTTAATCCAAATAGAGATAGAACAAGGAGGAAAAGTTTTTCTTTTTGAAGTTGAAGATGGGTTCTAGGTGGCACAGGCTGCCCATAAAACAGCACCGAGTGCCTCAGGGAGGCTGCATAGGAGGTTCCACCTGCAGATCTCGGGATCTGATCTAGGTAATTCCACCCATTAAAGGGAAGTTTTGCTGTTGTCCAGTCCCCTTTAAAATCTGCTGGACTGTGGGGTATTGTACCCATCAGCTGCACTTTATGGCGCGCTGTATTCTGACTATATACAGGAATGACCATGCTTGTCATGGACATCTAAAATATACGGCTAAATGACAAGCCTGTAAAGTGGCATCTAGAGTCTCTATGGATATAGGCAGTCTGTGTCCCGCCAAAGGGTGCCTCTATATGGCACTATATTATGGAGATACTGTCCCCTTCTGCTGGTGCATGGTGTATTCCGAAACCCTATGAAGGGACAGTAAGAGCCCAGACACTTCTATTACCGTCATCTACAACCCAGCCCATGTCAGAGCCATAAGGACTCGTATACTTGTCCATAGACACAGGGATGCCCATGCCACCCCCTGCAATGATCCACCAGAACCAGATATTTGCCCATGACAGTAACCCTGTAGTGGCCGCACATGAAACATTGACTCAAGTGTCGTCTTAACAATCCAAAATGATGTATAACAAGGAGGAAAAGTTTTTCTTATTGAAGATGATGGGATCTAAGTGGCACAGGCTGCCCATAAAACAGCACCGAGTGCCTCAGGGAGGCTGCATAGGAGGTTCCACCTGCAGATCTCGGGATCTGACCTAGGTAATTCCACCCATTATAGGGAAGTTTTGCTGACGTCCAGTCCCCTTTAAAATTTTCTGGACTGTGGGGTATTGTACCCATCAGCTGCACTTTATGGCGCGCTGTATTCTGACTATATACAGATATACGCAGATATCGACCATTGCTTGTCATGGGCATCCATAATATGGCTCATACACAAGCCTGTAAGAGTCCCTATGGTTCGGTACTATAGGAAGCCTGTGCACCCCCGAAGAGTGCCTCCATATGGCACTATATTAAGGAGATACCGTCCCCTTCTGCTGGTGTATACAGAAACCCTATGAAGGGACCGTATGAGCCCAACACTTCTAGCACCTTGATGTATAATGGGGAGGAAAAGTTTCCTGTTAAGTTCTAGGTGGCACAGGATGCCCATAAAACAGCACAGGGGGCCTCAGGTAAATGGGATCTGGTATAGGTGCAACCACCGCATCATAGAGAATTGGGGAAGTTTTGCTGAAGCCGAGTTACTTTAATTTAAAAGGGGGACTTCAGTTAAAGTTAAAAATATGCCCCCCTCCTTATAAAATCCATATCCGGATTGCTAGGGCAGGAGCGGGCGCCCTGTGGGGCATGGGACCAGCGCAGGGCATTCATGGACGGGCTGGGTGTACGGATATCCCAAAGAGAGAATTATTATTTTAAGGCTTTGGCTTCAGTTTTAATGACTTCTATAGATAGGAATCATTCTATACAGTGTATACAGCGGTCACCATACCTGTCCTGGCATCCAGTCATGGCGCCCCCCATCCTGGTGCAGGTTCATCCAGCATGACCGCAGGTAAAGTAAAGGAGACTGAGGTCCTCAGAAAGTAGGTGCCCCCCGCTGGCTGGGCATAGATCCTGGTCTTGCTGGGACTTCTCTCATCTCCGCCTGTGTGGAGTCTTGTAGTCTGGGCATCCAGTGGGCACTGACCAGCAGCTGGGGAGCGCAGGACCAGCCAGCAGCCGCCAGGTTTTCGCTCTGAACATAAAATCACTGTGGATCTCCAGGAGCTTGTCCAACCCCTCCCACATGAGTTAACCATTGTGAGACATGGGAATGACATACAGGCTCTTACCATACACAGCCTGGGCTCCTCATGCACTGGCCACTAGCCCGCTGGACCATACTACAGGCAGCCCAGGGGCTATACACTGCTTCTATAGCATGAGGTCTTATGGGGGCACCATACAGAACAGTCCTGGACCATGACCTCAGAGGCTGCAGCCATAGACGAGGACACAAGCTGCATGGGGGCAGCCTTTACATATACACACACGTCCATATGGAATGTTATATGGAAGCAACATGAGCAGACGCAGCAGAGCTGAGAGTGTTATCCGCCTCTATGGAGATGCATGGATTGTGCCCTGTGCTAACTCTATAGTATTCAAGGGTTATAGCTTCTTATACTCACATCTGCATGGACTGATGTAGCAGAGCTGAAGTGAAGAAGTGACTATGGAATGCTTTATATAAGAGACATGTACAGATGTAGCAGAGCTGAGATTGTTATCCGCCTCTATGGAGATGCATTAGTTGTGCCCTGTGCTAACTCTATAGTGTAATACCGATATAGCAGAGTTAAAGTGAATATAAAATACTGTATAGAAGCAATGTGTACAGATGTAGCAGAGCTGAGAGTGTTATTCGCCTGTAGTGAGTTGTACCCTGTGCTAACTCTGTAGTATTAAAAGGTAGTAAAGCTTCTTATACACACATCTGTATGTAGTCATGTAACAGAGCTGAGAGTGTCATTCGCCTCTAGGGAGCTGTATGGATTGTGCCATGTGCTAACTCTATAGTATTAAAGGGTTATGAAGCTTCTTATACTCACTTCTGTATGTACTGATGTAGCAGGGCTGAAGTGACTATTGAATGCTTTATATAAGTGACATGTACAGATGTAGCAGAGCTAAGGCTGTGCACGGTGTTAACTGCATGTTATTAAAGGATTATAAAGCTTCTTATACTCACATCTGTATGCACTGGTGAATCAGAGCTGAATTGAGGAAGTGAATATTGAGTGCTTTATATAAAAGACATGTACAGATGTAGCAGAGCTGAGTGTGCACTGTGAAAGCTCTATAATAATAAAGGGTTATAAATCTTCTTATACACACATCTGTATGTGCTGATGTAGTAGAAGTGAATATTGAATGCTTTATATAAGAGACATGTACAGATGTAGCAGAGCTGAACTGAATGTGGAATGCTTTATAGAAGCAATGTGTACAAATGTAGTAGAGCTGAGAGTGTTATTCGCCTCTAGGGAGCTGCATGGATTGTGCCTGTGCTAACTCTATAGTATTAAAGGGTTATGAAGCTTCTTATACTCACTTCTGTATGTACTGATGTAGCAGGGCTGAAGTGAATATTGAATGCTTTATATAAGTGACATGTACAGATATAGCAGAGCTAAGGCTGTGCACTGTGATAACTGCATGTTATTAAAGGATTATAAAGCTTCTTATACTCACATCTGTATGCACTGGTGAATCAGAGCTGAATTGAGGAAGTGAATATTGAGTGCTTTATATAAAAGACGTACAGATGTAGCAGAGCTGAGTGTACACTGTGAAAGCTCTATAATAATAAAGGGTTATAAATCTTCTTATACACACATCTGTATGTGCTGATGTAGTAGAAGTGAATATTGAATGCTTTATATAAGAGACATGTAGCAGAGCTGAACTGAATGTGGAATGCTTTATAGAAGCAATGTGTACAAATGTAGTAGAGCTGAAAGTGTTATTCGCCTCTAGGGAGCTGCATGGATTGTGCCCTATGCTAACTCTATAGTATTAAAGGGTTATTAAGCCTCTTTTACTCACATCTGTATATACTGATGTAGCAGAGCTGAAGTGAAGAAGTGACTATGGAATGCTTTATATACAAGACATGTACAGATGTAGCAGGGCTGAGTGTGCACTGTGATAGCTCTATAATAGTAAAGGGTTATAAAGTTTTTTATGCACATATGGAATGTTAGATAGAAGCAACATGCACTGACGCAGCAGAGCTGAGATTTTTATCCGCCTCTATGGAGATGCACTAGTTGTGCAATGTGTTAACTCTAAATTATTAAAAGGTTATGAAGATTCTCATACTCACATCTGTATGCACTGATGTAGCAGAGTTGAAGTGAATATTGAATGCTTTATATAAGATACATGTACAGATGTAGAAGAGCTAACTGAATGTGGAATGCTTTATAGAAGCAATGTGTAGCAGAGCTGAGTGTGTCATTCACCACTATGGAGCTGCATTAGTTGTGCCTTGTGCTAATGCTGAAGTGAAGAAGTGACTATGGAATGCTTTATATAAGAGACATGTACAGATGTAGCAGAGCTGAGTGTGCACTTTGATAGCTCTATAATATTGAAGGGTTATAAAGTTTCTTATGCACTTATGGGATGTTATATAGAAGCAACATGCACTGACGTAGCAGAGCTGAGATTCTTATCCGCCTCTCTGGAGATGCATTAGTTGTTCCCTGTGCTAACTCTATAGTATTAAAGGGTTATGAAGCTTCTTATACTCACATCTATATGTACTGATGTAGCAGAGCTGAGATTGTTATCCGCCTCTATGGAGCTCTATGGATTGTGCCATGTGCTAACTCTATAGTATTAAAGGGTTATAAAGCTTCTTATACTCACATTTGTATGTACTGATGTAGCAGAGCTGAGGTGAAGCAATGTGTAGCAGAGCTGAGAGTGTCATTCACCATTATGGAGCTGCATTAGTTGTGCCTTGTGCTAACTCTATAGTATTAAGGGATTATAAATCTTCTTATACTCACATCTGTATGTACTGATGTAGTAGAAGTGAAGAAGTGAATATTGAATGCTTTAAATAAGTGACATGTACAGATGTAGCAGAGCTGAGGCTGTGCACTGTGATAACTGCATGTTATTAAAGTATATAAAAAGTCTTGCATCAATTTGTACAGATGTAGCAGAGATGAGAGTGTGATTCACCTCTAGGGAGCTGCATGGATTGTGACCTGTGCTAACTCTATAGGGTTAAAAAGTTGTGAAGCTTCTTATACTCACATCTGTATATACTGAGGTAGCAGAGCTGAAGTGAAGAAGTGACTATGGAATACTGTATATAAGTGACATGTACAGATGTAGCAGAGCTGAGGCTGTTCACAGTGATAACTCTATGAAATCAAAGGGTTCTAAAGCTTTTTATACACACATCTTTATGTACTGGTGTAAGAGAGCTGAAGTGAATATGTAATGTTGTATATAAGTAATACGTAGATACAGCAGAGCTGAGACTGTAATTTGCCTCTATGGAGTTACATTGGTTGTGCACAGTGCTAACTCTATGTTACTAAAGGGTTATAAAGTTCCTTATACCGATAGAGAAGAGTTAAAGTGAATATAAAATACTTTATAGAAGCAATGTGTACAGATGTAGCAGAGCTGAGAGTGTTATTCGCCTCCAGTGAGTTGTACCCTGTGCTAACTCTGTAGTATTAAAAGGTAGTAAAGCTTCTTATACACACATCTGTATGTAGTCATGTAACAGAGCTGAGAGTGTTATTCGCCTCTAGAGAGCTGCATGCATTGTGCACTGTGCTAACGCTATAGTATTAAAGGATTATAAAGCTTCTTATACTGACATCTATATGTACAGATGTAGCAGAGCTGAAGTGAAGAAGTGACTATGGAATGCTTTATCTAAGTGACATGTACAGATGTAGCAGAGCTTAGTGTGCACTGTGAGAACTCTGTTGTTAAAGGGTTAAAAAAAATCGTAATCACATATCTGTATGTACCTTTGTAGCAGAACTGAAAGAAATATGAAATGCTGTATATAGGTGACATGGACAGACATAGCAGAGCTGCGATAACTATGGTAGTGAGAGTTAAACAATTTGTTATACACATAGATACTAAGGGCGACATGTATGAAGATCGGCGCGTCGGAGCGCCCGTTTTCAGAGGAATTTTAGTGAAAGCTGCGCCTCATTTATGTCGGCGCCCGAGGTGCGCTCATACATGCGGTGTAAAGTTCCCTGCGCCTCGCCAGTGTGTGAGGCGCAGTGCGGGACTTAGGCGCAGAAGGAATGCGCCTAACATGTATTACGGTTCTAGACAGGCTGGAAATCAGCGAAATATCATTAAACATGTTAGTGAAGAGCAATGAGAGTTGTCTTTCAAATGAATGAATGAATATAGAGAAAAATCAAAGATGAATAAAAGACATAGCAATGTATAGAAAAAGTTGATGATTTAAAAATAAAAGCAAATATATATAAGCTCTCCAAAGGAAAAAAAAATGGCTAGAACAGGTCTTAGAAAAATGGAGAGAATTGAACTAATTTTACATGAAATAAGCCAATGCAGATGTTGTACAGTTTGAATTTTGGTCTATTGTTTTAATAAAAAATGAAGATGTATTTGTTCTTCCTTCACATTGTTTTCTATTTTGTATGTACAGCAAGAGCCAGCACAGCACAGGTCTGGCTGGGACCTGTGGTTCTCCAAGCAGGATTTCTATGTTCCCTGGGCTTAGTTCTGGACGTATTTACAGATGTATTTACGGACGTAAATACATCACCAACTGAGCCTAAAATAAGGAACAAGTAGCTTAGAATGGCTACCTATGGGAAATCCAGACGTATTCTAAGCTACTTGGTCATTATTTTAGGCTCAGTTGGTGATGTATTTACGGACGTTAATACATCTGTAAATACGTCCAGAACTAAGCCCAGGGAACATAGAAATCCTGCTGGGAGAACCACAGGTCCCAGCCACACCTGTGCTGTGCTGGGTCTTGCTGTAGAAACTAAATACAATAAAAGGTGAAAGAGGAACAAATACATTTTAAAAAAAAACATCTGGACAACATCTGCATTGGCTTATGTGATGTTAAATTAGTGTAATTTCCACGGACTTTGGAATACATTTGGTAGTGGATATATTTTTCTTTGAAGCTAATATAGATATTGTCATTAATGTTATTGGAGAAAATGCACTAATACATTGATTTCATTGTTCCAGCACTTGGATAGGTCTGTTTATTAAGTACTTCATTTCAATGACAAATCCATTTTATTCTTCATACTGTGTAATGTACTTCCGACGCGAAATCCGTCCGGAATTACATTGCAAATACGTGCCACACTTTGTGACGCGTATTTGCAATGTAATTCCGGGCGGATTCCGCGTCGGAAATAAATTACCCAGTATGAAGAAAAAAATGGATTTGTCATTGAAATGAATTACTTAATAAACAGACCTTTCCAAGTGCTGGACAATGAAATCAATGTATTAGTGCATTTTCTCCAATAACATTAATGACAATATCTATATTGTCTTCGAAGAAAAATATATCCACTACCAAATGTATTCCAAAGTCTGTGGAAATTACACTAATTTAACATCACATAAGCCAATGCAGATGTTGCCCAGATGTTTTATTTAACATTTTCCATAACAACAATTTAAGATGTATTTGGGCTGCTTTGAAGTTTAATACAATTCAGTATATACAACAAAAGGCACACGGGGGTTTGCTGGGACCTGTTGTCCTCCAAGCAGGTTTTTCTTGTTTAAATTTATTTGTTCTTCTTGACAATTCATTTATTGTAGTCGTGTACTGCTGTAAGTGTAGAACTATAGCACATTACAAGAATTCCGCGCTCCACTTGGACTTCTCCGCTCAGATAGACCACATGAACTAGGTCTGCCTGTCGGAGCTGTAAGGCGCTGTAATGCATGCCTCGGAGGTTTAGAATTTGCCGCGGCCCGCCCCAGAACGCCCACAGCGCCCCCATTGCACGCCCCTTCATGTTAGGCGCATCCGAAAGTGGCGGAGGTTGCGCCTAACAGCGCATTACTGCGTCCGACAGTGGATTCGGCACGGTGAGGCGCAGTCTACGCCTGAAAACAGGCGCTACTCCCGATCATACATGTCGCCCTAACAGTCAATCAAACTTATGTACCTAAAGATAAATCCTGGGTCATAATCTTTGGGGCTGCAGCTGTAGAAGGCGATATATGTTGGACGAGGCAGTATTTGAATATATACCCCTGTCCATATGGAAGCAATATATATAGATGCAGCAGAGCTGAGGTTGTTATTTACCTCTATAGCGCTACATTCCTTGTGCATTGTGACAGCTCTGTTATTAAAGGGTTCAAAAACTTCACATCTGTAAGTACCGGTGTAGCAGAGCTGAAGTGGTCATTTCAATCTTTTGTTTTGTCTTCATCTTCATATGCTGAGTCGAAGTGATATATACAGATGTAGCAGAGCTAAGATTGTTATTCACCTCTGGGGGCTGCATCGCTTGTGCTCACGATCTGAGTTATTGAAGGGTTAATAAAACCTTCTTGTATCCTGCACACATCTGTATGTATCGGTGTAGCAGAGCTGAAGTGGTGTTTTAAACCATGTGTACCATACAGAGCAGTCCTGCACGCCCTGAACCATAACCTCAGGAGCTGCAGAGCAAGGGCATAGCCATTGTGGGTGCAGAGGTAGCAGATGTTATCGGCCCTTGAGCCTGAATGGGCCCAAAAGCCCTTCTGCTACTTAAGAAGCTGGGGGGCCCCATTTAAAATTAGGGCCCAGTAGCTTAAAGCTATGCCTCTACTGCAGAGGACGAATGTTCAGTGGGGGCAGTGGTCTATTATGTGGTCCTGCCATATGAAATACTGCACACAAGTAGATGTAGCAGAGCTCAGATTGTTAATCACCTCTATGGGGCTGCATTGTCATGTATTGTGATAGTTCGATGTGCTAAGGGTTAAAAACCTTCTTATGTCACACACATCGTTATGTGCTGATGTAGCAGAGCTGAAGTGGTCGTATCAACTATGTTTGAAACCTTAGTAAACAATAGTACAAGGTTTCCTTTCAGGCTCGGACTGGCAAACAGGGGAGCAGGGAAACCCCCCATGTGCCCCTAGACATCGTGAGCCCGGAGACATGGTGCTGCTTTTCAAGGAGAAAGGCAGAGAAAGAGAGACAGGAAGAAAGAGAGACAAGTGCAGAATGTGAAGTAGCAGTAGGGTGGGCTCTAAGAATCATCTCCACTGAGGGGCCCAAAGAATCAGCTCCACTGGTGAGCCCCAAGAATCAGCTCTGTTGGTGGCCCCAAGAATCAGCTCCACTGGTGGCCCCAAGAATCAACTCCACTGGTGGGCCCCAAGAATCAACTCCACTGGTGGGCCCCAAGAATCAGCTCCACTGGTGGGCCCCAAGAATCAACTCCACTGGTGGGCTCCAAGAATCAACTCCACTGGTGGGCCCCAAGAATCAGCTCCACTGGTGGGCTCCAAGAACCATCTCCACTGAGGGGGCCCCAAAGAATCAACTCCACTGGTGGGCCCCAAGAATCAGCTCCACTGGTGTGCCCCAAGAATCAGCTCTACTGGTGGCCCCAAGAATCAGCTCCACTGGTGGGCCCCAATAATCAGCTCCACTGGTGGGCCCCAAGAATCAGCTCCACTGGTGGGCTCCAAGAACCATCTCCACTGAGGGGCCCAAAGAATCAACTCCACTGGTGGGCCCCAAAAATCAACTCCATTGGTGGGAACCAAGAATCAGCTCCACTGGTGAGCCCGAAGAGTCATCTCTGCTGGTGGGCCCCAAGAAATATCTCCACTGATGTGCCCCAAGAATCAATTCCACTGGTGGCCCCAAGATTCAACTCCACTGGTGGCCTCAAGAATCAACTCCACTCGTGGCCCCAAGAATCAACTCCACCGGTGGGGCCCAAGAATCAGCTCCACTGGTGGCCCTAAAAATGATCTCCACTGGTGACTCCAAGAATCAACTCCACTGGTGGCCCCAAGAATCAACTTCACTGGTGAGCCCCAAGAATCAACTCCACTGGTGGCCCCAAGAGTCATCTCCACTGGTGAGCCCCAAGAAATATCTCCACTGATGAGCCCCAAGAATCAACTCCACTGGTGGCCCCAAGAGTCATATCCACTGGTGAGCCCCAAGGATCAACTTCACTGATGGGCCCTAAGAATCAACTCCACTGGTGGGCTCCTTGAATCATCCCCACCGGTGAGCCCCAAGACTCAACTCCACTGGTTAATCCCAAGAATCATCTCCACTGGAGGGCCCCAAGTATCAACACCACTGGTGGGTCCCAAGAATCAACTCCACTGGTGGGCCTCAAGAGTCATCTCCACTGGTGAATCCCAAGAATCAACTCCACTGGTGGGCCCCAAGAATCACCTCCACTGGTGGGCCCCAGGCACCCCAGTCTGAAAATGTTTACTTGCCATCTTATGGTAGCACTACATGATGTGGTTGGCAACAAAACTCAAATCTGCTACATATGCAAATGTTTGTGACGTTTCTTAGAGCTAGAGGCAGTGTCAAAATGGGGTGCCACCAGTGAAAGGTGATTCTGGGGGCCCACTAGTAGATATGATTCTTAGGGTCAATTAGTGGAGTTGATTATTGGGGCCCAGCAGTGGAGTTGATTCATAGGACCCACCAGTGGAGTTGATTCTTGGAGCCACCAGTGGAGTTGATTCTTGGGACCCACCAGTGGAGTTTATTCTTGGGGCCCATCAGTGGAGTTGATTCTTGGAGCTCACCAGTGGAATTAATTTTTGGTGCCCACCAGTGGAGTTGATTCTTGGGGTTCACCAGTGGAGTTGATTCTTGGAGCCCACCAGTGGAGTTGATTCTTGGAGCCCACCAGTGAAGTTGATTCTTCGGGTTCACCAGTGGAGTTGATTCTTGGAGCTCACCAGTGGAGTTAGTTCTTGGGGCCCACCAGTTGATTTGATTCTTGGGCCCACCAGTGGAGTTGATTCTTTGGCCCACCAGTGGAGTTGATTCTTGGGGCCCACCAGTGGAGTTGATTCTTGGGGCCACCAGTGGAGTTGATTCTTGGGGTCACCAGTGGAGTTGATTCTTGGGGCCACCAGTGGAGTTGATTCTTGGGACCCACCAGTGGAGTTGATTCTTGGGACCCACCAGTGGAGTTGATTCTTGGGTCCCCATTAGCGGAGATGTTTCTTGGGGGCCCACCAGGGGAGTGGATTCTTGGGCTCACCAGTGGAGTTGATTCTTGGACCCACCAGTGGAGTTGATTCTTGGGACCCACCAGTGGAGTTTATTCTTGGGGCTCATCAGTGGAGATGGTTCTTGGAGCCACCTTTGGAGTTGATTCTTGGGGTTCACCTATGGAGTTGATTCTTGGGGCCCACCAGTGTAGTTGAGTCTTGGGGCCCATCAGTGAAGTTGACTCTTGGGGCCCACCAGTGGAGTTGATTCTTGGAGCTCACCAGTGGAATTAATTTTTGGAGCCCACCAGTGGAGTTGATTCTTGTGGTTCACCAGTGGAGTTGTTTCTTGGGGCTCACCAGTGGAGTTGATTCTGGGAGCCCACCAGTGGAGTTGATTCTTGGAGCCCACCAGTGGAGTTGATTCTTGGAGCCACCAGTGGAGTTGATTCTTGGGGCCCACCAGTGGAGCTGATTCTTGGAGCTCACCAGTGGAGTTAATTTTTGGAGCCCACCAGTGGAGTTGATTCTTGGGGCCACCAGTGGAGATGATTCTGGGAGCCCAGCAGTGGAGTTGATTCTTGGAGCCCACCAATGGAGTTGATTCTTGGTGCTCACATGTGGAATTAATTTTTGGTGCCCACCTTTGTATTTTATACTTGTGCCCACCAGTGGAGTTGATTCTTGAGGCCCACCAGTGGAGGTGACTCTTGGGGCCTAACAGTGCAGCTGATTCTTAGGGTCCATTAGGGGAGTTGATTCCTGGGGCCACCAGTGGAGTTGGCTCTTGGGGCTCATCAGTGGAGTTGATTCTTGGGGCCCTCGAGTGGAGTTGGTTCTTGGGGTCAACTCTACAGCAACTACACGTGCTACTCTCTACCTCTTGCTTTCTGTCTCTCTTTCTCTGCCTTTCTTCCTAAAAAGACCCATTGTGCTCAGGACCACACTGCTGCTTTCCCCTGCTCCCCTGAGCCTGGTCAGAAGTATATAACAGGTTGGTAAAAGAGTCGTATGGGGGCAGATATTTTAGACCTTCCCATTATCCTGGGGCCTTCACATTGGTTGATTATAGAGGACAAGCGCTTGTGTTCATTCTGCTTCACGGAGGTTTTAGTCCCGTTCATTTCTTTCTGTCCTGTATTTTTTCTTAGTAAATACCATTCTCGGGATCCTCAGGGATCTTCTCGCAGATGATTCACGCAGTGTTGACAACAAGGCAACTTTTTAGTTGTAAAACTTTCCATGCTGTTACTCAGGGGCTCGGCGCTCGGGTCATTGTGAAACTTCTGCGGTGGGGGAAATACTCGGTTTATCCGGTTGTTTTTTTGGTTTTAACTTTTTGGCTCCTCACATTCATTAGGATACATGATGCCTCGTGTGAACAGTGTCCTGAGGGCCGGATCTGACGACACGTGGATCTCCATTGTCTTGTAAAAGCCGCCGGATGTGTTTAATGAGGGTAAAACTAAGTTCAGTTTTATGAAGTATTTTTAGCATTTACACCAGAAAAGCTCCCAAACATTGGGTCAAACTACAGCCGAAGCAGCCATAACAGTTGCTGTGGGGCCCAAAGGTTGAAGGGACTCACCCAGGTGCGAGAACATTGAGCTACATTTATCAGAAAATTAAGACTGTCTGCTGTCCATAGCGACCAATCAGAGCTCATAGCAACAATCAGAGCTCATAGCAACCAATCAGAGCTCATAGCAACTAATCAGAGCCATAGCAAACCCAAACAGAAACCCATAGCAAAATCAGAGCCAAAAGCAACAATCAAGCCCCTAGCACCAATCAGAGCATAGAATCCAATCAGAGCTCATAGCAACCCAAACAGAGCCATAGCCAACCAATCAGAGCTCATAGCAACAACCCAAACCCATAGCGACCAAAACAGAGCCCAAAAGCAACCAACAAGGGCCAAAAAGCAACCAAATTAACAGCTCATAGCAACAGTCATAGCCCATAGCAACCAATCAGAGACCATAGCAACAAGCAGAGCTCAGCTTACATTTTTTTTTAAATGTGCAAATATCACAGCTGAGCTCTGATTGGTTTCTATGGGCAACAAAGAAAGTCTTAGGATATGTTCACACAGCTGATATTGGTGTTGTTTTTGGAGCATTTCCTCACCCAAACAGTATTTAAAAAGGGAGTTAAAAAGGGGGCATGTATGATTTGTTTGAGCTGCATATCATGTGACCCAGCAGGCTGACATCACCATACCTTTCCCCACAGTGTGCTCAGTCTAGTCAAACAAAGGTCTGTTTATGTAAAAAATTGTTAGTAGCTACAATGTAGCTGATTGGTTAGCATTTCTGCATTCAAGCATAGGGGCCTAGGTTCAAATCCCTGCAGGAACCAAGTGTGGATTTTTTTTCTTTTCTCAATGCACGCACCTGATTGAGGTTTCTTTTTTCTTTTTATTTATTTGCACTGTTTGACTAATTACTAAAGAGCACAGAGGACGGGAGTAGAATGACAGCACCTAGGGGTTGAACACTCACTCAGCAGTTAGTGTGTGTGATTAATAAGGAGTACAAAGGATGGGAGCAGAATGACAGCACCTGGGGTTGAACACTCGCTCAGCAGTGAGTGTGTATGATTACTTAAGGAGTGTACCCCGATTGAGATTTTGGGAAAAGTAAGAATGAACAAGCACCTGGGGTTTTAACACCCCTTTTGGCTCAAGCAGTGGAGGGTTTAAAGTATATGATATACTAAGGAGTTCAGAGGACAGGAGTAAAATGAGAGCAACTGGGGTTGACCACTTTCAAAGCAGTGAGTGTGTGTGATTACTAAGGATTGCAGGGGACTGTAGTAGAATGACAGCACCTGGGGTTAACCACTTACAAAGCTGTGAGTGTGTTTGATTATTAAGCAGGGAAGAGACTGACAGTAGCTGCCTGAGAGGAGAGGTGATGTCTGAGCATGTGCGGCCAGGACTGAGGAGCTCTCGTCCCCGGTCATATCCCCTGGAGATGAGCTGTGCACTATGGATCACTAAGGGAGCAGATAAAACTAAATATTATAAAGAATTTATAATATTGATGAATGATGAAAATGTTTATTATTTAATTTGCAAGCTTCCCATGTCAATTTTACTTTGCGGTAAAACCCCTTTAAGTGGTCTGCTGGAGGCCAAAAGTGTGTCCTTTTGGCCTTTGTCTAGCCAGTTTATGTCTATGTGCCACAAAAAGTGCATGAAATAACATACATCAACGGCCAACTTTGTTAGTTACTGCCACTATAACGGGGTTACCCCCTTTTGCATTAAATGCCTAAATGTACTTCGTGGAATTTTTGGTTCCCAAAGGGGGGTTTTTTCAAGTGCCCTTTTAATTGGTCCGGCCCAAAAGTTTCCAAAGAAAAATTCCCCAAACAGGAAACCACCCCCAAACCCGAACCGTTATACAAAGGGCAGGATTGATCCATTTATCATGTGTTGACCCAAATTATATTTACATCCGAATGTCCCAGCAAATCCCCGGACTATCAGAAATCAAACGTTTTTCCCAACCTTCCGTCCCGTTCCATAACTTGAATTGACCTAGTTTCCTACCCCTTCTAAAGGGGTCCCCCCGTTTTTTTTTTCTCTGTGTACCCTTCCCAAAGTTCCCAAGTTTTAAATTTTTTCAAAAGATCCTCCCTTCCCGCCCTACCTTGGTTTTAAATCTAAAATTTAGATTCACTGTTCTTTTATAGCTCGAATCTTCCGCCCATTCTCCCTTACTAACTTGTGATTTAACAAGGATTTCCGCCCCACAGAATCCCCTCACTTAAATTTTTTTTTCATTTTTCCGGACCATTCTCCGAACCCTAAGATTTTCTAAAATACCAGAGATTTATTTTTGTGAAATACCAGCCACCCCCTGGGGGAAACCACAACCATGCCACGTTAAAGGCCTTTTAAAAAACCTTTTCCCCCGTCCCCATACTGGGTCTCGGTTTAATGGCGGGGGATTCTTATTGACCCTTATACATCCTTAATCCCCTGAGCCGCTTTTCTAAAAAAAAATTAAATTTTATTTGGAGAGAGTACAGGGGCCTTTAAAGTGGCCCCTGATTATAAGTTAAATTCTTTCTCAGCACAAAAGTACAATATCCCTGTTGGTTCCGTTATTGATAATGGAGGTTCTCATCATGTGCATTTTAACTTTTAAAAATTTCTTTTTTTTTTTGCCTGGGGGGACTTCAGTTTCCCCGGGTCCATAACTTTATTTTTAACATCAAAATTTCCAGACCCTTTCCAGCCCCGTTAAAAAAATTTTTATATTTTTTCACAAAAGGGGATAGGATTTTCCCAAATCTGGTTTATAATTGTTATATTATTACATCTAAAAATTTTCCCAGCCCTTCTCCAAACCCCCGGTCACTATACCTTTGTTTTTTTTACATCTAAAAATGTATCCAGACCTTCCCAGAATCCCGTCATAAACTGTTATATTACATCTAGAAATGTTCCATACCCTTCTCCAGAATCCGGTCACTATAACTTGTTATTTATTACATCTAGAAATGTATCCAGACCCTTCTCCAGAACCCCGGTCACTATAACTTGTTATTTTACATCTAGAAATGTATCCAGACCCTTCCCAGAATCCCGGTCACTATAACTTGTTATATTATTACATCTAAAATATTCCAGACCCTTCCCAGAACCCTGGACACTATAACTTGTTTATATTTTACATCTAGAAATGTTCCAACCCTTCTCCAGAATCCTGGTCACTAAAATTTTGTTATATTATTACATCTAGAAATGTATCCAGACCCTTCTCCAGAATCCCGGTCACTATAACTTGTTATATCATTACATCTAGAAATGTATCCAGACCCTTCCCAGAATCCTGGTCACTAAACTTGTTATATTATTACATCTAAAATGTATCCAACCCTTTTTTAACTCTTTTTAGTAAAATTCCCCCATGACAAGTTCCTCTGGCAGAGAGTTCCACAGTCTCACTGCTCTTACAGTAAAGAATCCCTTTCTATGTTGATGTAAAAACCTTCTTCCTCAAGACGTAGAGGACGCCCCTTGTTCTGGATACAATCCTGGGTATAAATGGATCTTGGGAGAAATCTCTATATTGACATTTTTTATATTTATACATATTTCTTATGTCCTCCCGGAGCCGTCTTTTCTCTAAACTAAATAACCCAAAATCTTCCCAAATCTTTCTGGATTGTAGTCCACCCAGTCCTTTTATTATTTTTGTTGCCCCCTTTGTACCGTTCAAGCTCTACAATGTCTTTCCTGTGCACTGGTGCCCAAAAACTGTCCCCAATATTCCATGTGTGGTCTGACCAGTGACTTGTATAATGGGAGAATAATGTTCTCATCATGTGCATCTATGCCCTTTTAATGCACCCCATGATCCTATTTGCCTTGGCAGCTGCTGCCTGACACTGGCTGCTACACTTAAGTTTACTGTCCACCAGGATTCCCAAATCCTTCTCCAGTCACTTTTTTCCCAGCGTTTTTCCATTTAACAAGTCAACATGGAATGGATTTTCCTCCCCATGTGCAGAACCTTGCATTTATCTGTGTTAAACCTCATCTGCCATTTCTCTGCCCCGACCTCCAACCTATCCATATCCCTTTGTAGTAACGCATTATCCTCTATTGTGTTGATTACTTTACAGAGCTTAGTATCATCTGCAAAGATCAATATTCTACTGTTTAATCATTGTGTAAAATCGTTAATGAATATATTAAAGAGAATAGGGCCTAATACTGACCCCTGTGGTTTCCTGTAAAAGGGACCATTGAGTTTATATTTTAACCCCCCCTTTGTTTTCTTTAGTGAGCAGTTCTTAAACCCACTTGCACAATTTTCCCAAGTCCAACCATCCCTTTTAAATTCCCAACCTTTTAGGGGTCATTCAAAGCTTTAGAAAATTATAACAACATCCGGGCCCTCCCCCCAACCGTCTAGCACACTTCCTATAGAAGCGATGAGATTAGTCTGACAGGCCCACCCTTAATGAACCCATGCGGGAACGGGTTATACATTTATTTTCAGTGAGATACTTCAGGATAGGATCTCTTAGGGTATGTTCACACGGCTTATTGCGGGGCGCATTTTGCCGCATATTTTGCCGCGTTTTGCGCTTTATACATGCAAAATGCGAGCAGCAATTACGGCAATCCATAGCTCTCGCACGTGCAATACGATCGTATTGTATGCGCGGGGGGGAGAATTGACATTTTCAATTGTTCGCGGTGCTTTCACGCGGCTGAAAATGCATGTCTATGGGGATGGCACTCGGCCGGCTCCTCCGTGCTTTGGAATTACGCTCGTGATTCCAAAGCACACAGCATATTGCGCCACATACTATACTCACCGCAATAAGTCATGTGAACATACCCTTAGAAAGCCTTCAAACATTTTACCCACAACGGGGTTTAAGCTTACGGTATAGTTCCAAATACTTTTTCCCCCTTTTGAATACTGGCACCCTTTGCTATGCCCAATCCTTTGGGAATACCCCTTTATGTAAGGCTTAAATATGAAAAATAGGGGCCTGTGCCTGGCTGTTACCCACAGTCTTATTCATGGTCAGAGTCCCCATGAAAATCATCATATTTCCATGAATCCCAATGGGGGTGTCAGTGAAGCAGAAGACAGAAGCAAAAAATTTGTATTGGAAAAAAAGAACCCCCGCGCATACCGGATCAGGTGGGGGAAGGGGGGTTTGTAAAGAAAATTGCTGTATCAGTGGGTGTGCCCTGTGTGTTTTCTGTTGCAACAAGTTCTGAAATAAAGAAAAATTTTATGAGCTGGTGAGCGCCGTGGAGATGACTTCTTCTTCCACTACTAAAAACATACCTCCCAAGTGTCCCTTTTTGGAGGGACAGTCCCTATTTTTAACCCTTGTCCCTCTCAGCTCCCTCTTTTTCATTTGGGAAATAGATTGGTGTCAATAAACTGACCATCTTGCTTTAAAAAGTATCTGATTGCTTCCAGCTGTATATTACGTAACAACTTGCTTCATATTTCATCACTGGATAAAATTGACCCTAAAAATTTTTGCAACATTGCATCTTTTATGAGGTTGAACAGCAAATTCAAATTAGGTAGTGAGATTAAAATAATTGAAAACCCTGGCCAGACTATCTCTAATGCTGCACGACATTTCAAAAATTTTTCCCCAAATCCAACAAAAAAAAATTTTTCAAAAACCTTTGCAATTAAAAAGTAAGATGGGTAAAGAGGAGGGGATTTGATCCAAAAAAATTTAGTGATAGGGGGGCCTATTGGTTGTCAATGAACCATAGGCCCAATGGTTAAATATACGTAACGAAATTTTGTACCATTAGAGTGGCTTACGTCAATTATTTTTAAAAATCTTTTTAAATCTTTTCTGTTAAGTTTCAAAACTCCTTTTTCCCCTTTTACTATATTCATGTTTGTTAAATTTTTGTTTTTTACTTCGGGTTTTTCTAAAAAGTTGTTTTTGACTTTCTTTTATTTTGATTTTAATTGGTCTTATTCAGCTCCCGTGAACAGTTTAATATACACATCTTCCTTACCTCATTTGTTGCTATTTGTCCCAAGTGTGGTTTGTTTCCCCGACCTGCTGCTTTGCGCTCCGGCTTCCCTTTGCGCATGGCGTCGAGTCCCCTTTGGGGGACTCTTTGGGCCATGCGGGGCGTTTCTCCCGGGGCGCTGTGAGTGCGGGGCGGCGTTTCACTTTAAAAGTTGGCGGACTTTATCAGCATTTGTGGATATTGCAGAGTCATTTTGTTACGCTGTACTCTCACAGGTGATGGGATTATTATTACTTTTAGTCCTATATAAGAGTTGTCTTTTACCGTGACAATTGCTTTTGATAAGGGGCTGATGCCCTGAAACACGTAAGCCATTTTTTCCCCTTTTTTGCTTTTTCTTGTGCGTTTTTTTTTAATATGTTTTAAAAAATTGGTGATTTTATTTCCTATTTTTGGGCTGCTGGACCCAATTTTTTAGATTTTTGCATGTTTTCCCCTGGCCTGGGGGGTCCTGCATTCCGGTGGTGGGTGGTGAGCGACCTTGTGGAATTTTCCTACGTTTTTGGGGTTTTTTTCGTGCTTCCGTCCCTCGTATGTACAAAGTCCAGGGGAAAGGGGTTTGTTTGTTTCGCTTAAACAAATATTTACCCGAATAGGCTGTGTTTAAAAGGCCCCACCATCTATGCTCTCGCGGCAGCAGAAAGCAGCACAGGTGTTTTAAGATTTTGTCCATCTGACCCGCAACAGCAAAAATCGGATTTATGTGCATTTTGAAAGATGGAGAAGCGTTCTTTTGTGAGTTGAAATGTGGGGGGATCTAACCACCCTTAAAAAAGTAGTACGAAACAGATATCCCCGGGACCAGGATAAAAAAACTTCCCCTATCATTTATTTGATCGTTTTATCCAATGGAACCCAAAAATTAAGTGATGCTCCTCAAAGATTCAACTAATTATAAACAGGGAGGAACAGCTAATATTTATTACAGAGATCGCTTATTGAACCAGTCTAGAGGGAAATTTTAAAAAATCTGCCCAATAATCAAGGATTTGATTGTTACAAACCACAGTCCAATTGGGGGTCCATATTATGGAAACCAAAAGAAAGAAGTTCCAAGTGATGTGACAGATTTGCAATGACCTTGGATGAATAAAATTCTTTCCCCGGTTTTCCTAAAAAAATCTTACGTAACAGGGGTCCCTCTATAGATACAAAAGCGCAAAGATAAGAAATCAGCTTTATTCAGAGTCCTGGTTAGCGAAACCCGGATGATAAACTGTGTCACTTCTAATGAAATAACTGTCGGGTCAGTCGGACAGGGGCTATTCCAAAAAACGGGCGAAATAGGGGGGGCAGAACAAAAGGAGAAAAAAAAAGAGAAAGATCGGATAAAATGCATCTACTGATTATTTTGACATTATTAATCTATCGATGGTCTTTAAAACCCAGAACAACAAAAAGGTTTTTTAAGTTTGGGGTTTTTAATTATGTGGGACGGCCTTTCCATTATTTTTTGGTTTTGAAGAGTGTTAATAAAATTTTTTAGGGGCCTAACTGTGAAGCGGACTTTTCAATGTTTACAATGATATGGTGTACAATTGATCTATCAAGTGTTAAAGGGGATTATCGCTTCCCTTTTTCGGCTGTTCCACTTTTCTTAGCTTCCCCCCTCTGGAATGCAGGGGTTTTTTCCCTCCCAGCTGGATGATCATCCCCCCTTTATGCTGGGTGAGACTCCCCCCCCCCTCTGAGTCATATATCCTGTGTCCTCCCTAAACGTCTTTTTTTTTAAAAAGCTTATACATCCACAGGCTGCATTCAATCATCTAAAGCATTCTCTTACATTGGGGATTTTTTACAGCTTTCTAAAAAAGGCACAGATTTGTGTATGCGGAGAGTTTGGGACAGGGACAAAACTGTCATTTTTCTCATTTTACAATCTGCTGCAGTCTTTTTTGTAGGTGTGGAAACAGAAAATGCTACCCCCCCTAATTGAGTCGCACAAGCCCCGTAAAATCGCCCCGGGGGCTTACAGAATGAAAATGAGTCTCAGCTAGTGAATTGCAAGGAGGAGGGACCCGGGGGTTGACCCACATGGATATCCGTTTAAATAAAAACACGAGTAAGGGACACTGTGGAAAAAGGCTTTTTGCTAATGAACCCAATTGAAAGTTGCTTTTTTTCCTGTCCCCTTATTCTGAAGCCCATTTAATGAAACGATAAACCCCCCCTTTAAATAAATTTAAAAAGTTTTTTTTTTTGATGAAAAGTGTCTCTTTTGTCTTTCGGTTTGGCATGGGAAGCAGTTTAATGAGTCCCCCAAAATTAATGCCTTTGCTTTTAAAAGGTAAAAATTCTAATATTATCCACCCCAATCCGGCGGAGTGTAGGGTCATTTTCAACCTTGGTCATAAAGGATTTGGCTGCCTACAGAATCCACTCCCCCATTGCTTAAAAATTTTTCTATCAAGATTTTAAAAGAATCGAGCTTCGAAATGACACAGCTCTCCTTAAACATGGCTGAAAAGGGGGCGGATCAATTGTGGTATCCCCGGTATTTTTTATCAACTCAATGATGGTGTGCTTGCGATCCAAACACTATAAATACTCCCTGGTAACCCTCCCAAAACATTTCAGTTGCAATTATCTTTTTTTCTTATGAAGGTCAAAATTGGGGATTTTTTCATCTAGTCTGCTGGCGACTATATGCTCGATCCAGTCATTCCAGTCATTTATGGCCTGCCAAAGGGGTCCAAAAGGGCTTTCTCTCCTCCCATGGACCCATTGTTTTGGGCATTGGGTCTCTTTTGGCCCCCCTTAACGAAGGGCTGGACTAAACTTTTACAGCTCTGGTTGTGTGTCCTGGTATTTACAAGACACACTTAATGTCTTACAATGTATGGAAAAGGTTACTGGCATCTCATTTTTATGGTTGTGTTTTGTTGTGGGAGTCCTGTTCCCTGATACCACGGAGTCCCCATTTTTGCTTTTGAATTTCTTTTTTTTGTAAATTTAGTCATTTTTCTATTGCTTACAGCTTTTTTAATTTTTGATGTCAGTTTCTTTGACCAAAATTTTTTCTTTTTTTGACAAAACATTTATTTACAATTAGGGGGAGTCCCTAGGGGTTCTAAGTTTTCACCATTTTTAGCAAATTTTAGTTATGGTTGGTTTGACACATGTTTTTTTTTCTGACCAAAACCTTTTTTGTTGACATCCAGGGGTATGGCAGGATTAGATGACTGTTATTCATTTGGAAAGGTCCCAGGGGCGTGTCCCAATTTGCGCATTCCTTAACAATAACCCTCTTAAACCGAATTCACCCTAATTTTATTCTACTCAAATTTCTTTTTTGTTTTAACCCTAACGGGGATCCCTGAGGTAGGGTTTAGACTAAACGTATGTAAGTCTTCGTGGTAATACCTTTTACTCCATCCCGCAGCCACCATCTAGAAAACCTGCCTTTAAATTCCGTGGGGGAACTAACGAGAGCAAAACTAATTCTCCTCCCAATTAATTTTTTGAGAACGCGTTAAAAAGATTTGTCAAAGACGTCAGCGAAGGATACCCCCCAAATTGGGGTTTTTACCGGGCACTAAAAATAGTTGAAAAAAAACAAACCCCAAAATTTGCTACATCCACAACAACGGGTAAAAGTGTTTGGGAAATTTTCCCACTTTAAAGTGAGTATAATCTTTTTTTCCATTTTACAAAAGTCATATATAAAACTTACCTGGCTATCGAAGATGTAAAAAGGTTGCAAGTGGGAGCCAGCGACCCCAGACTATAGGAGTTTTATTGGTTTACAACTTACTGGGTCTGGGGCCCCCCTCAACTAGCTGGTTAAAACCCATGGCTATACAAGTGTGGCTCCTACCGTGTAAGACCCGTGTTTTTTAGGGGACGAATACTTTCATGCGAATGGGCGAATTTTCTATCAAACAATACTCAATTGTAACAAAAAGCTTCAGTAGCGTATGTAATAAATGCACACATTTCCATCTTTATTATGTGGTTCGACTAAGCAAAATTCAAAATTTAGGGATGTGAGCATCTGAACTAATTTAAAATCCTGGCACCGCCCCTATCTCTAATGCTGCACAATTTTTAAAATGTTCACCAACCCAACAAAATTTTTCAGAATTTGCAATTGAAAAAAATAAGTAGGTAAAACAGGAGGGGATTGACCCCTAAAATTTCGTGATGGGAGGCCTATTGGATTGTCACTTGAACACCCTATGGCCAATGGGTTTAAAAATTTCGTAATTAAATTTTTTTACCTTATGAGTGGGTTACAGTCAATTATATTAAAAAACTGTTTAATCATTTCTGTTAAATTTCAAATACTCCTTGTTCCCCCTTTTAATATCCTCATGTTTGTTACAATGTTTTGGGATTTACATCTGGTTTTTCTTATAGTCTGTTGTTGCTATTCTTATGTTGTTTGATTTCAATTGGTCTTATTTAGTCCTGTGAGACTGATATATTAAACATCTTCCCTTTCCATCTTTGTTGCTATTTGTCCCACTTAGTGTGGTTTTTTTTCCGATCGTGCTCTTGGCTTTGGGGGTTCTTTTCGCCCATGCGTCGAGTCTCCATTCGGGGACTCTTCTGCGCGTGCGCGGCGTTTCTCCGTGTGCGCTGTGAGTGCGCAGGCGCCGGCGTCTTCACTCATACTGTTGGCGCGACTTCTATCAGCATGATGGTGGATATGTGCAGACGTACATTTTGTTACGCTGTCATCTCTCACAGGTGAGTGGTATTGATTATTACTCTTAGTCCTATATAAGAGTTGTCTTTATACCGTGACAATGTGCTATGACTAAGGGGCTGATGCCCTGAAACACGTAAGCCATTTTTCACCTTTTGTGCTTGCTTGCTGCATGTTTTTTTTTAATATGTTCTAAATAAATTGGTGATTTTATTGGCCTATTTTTGGACTGCTGGACCATACTTTTTTAGATTTCTGCATGTTTCTCCATGGCCTGGAGGTTCCGTGCATTCCGGTGGTGGACGGTGAGCTGACCTTGTGGAATTTTCCGTAGTTAGGGGCGTGTCTTGGTGTGATGTCATGTGTTTGGGCGTGGTTAGAGGCGTGTCTTGGTGTGATGTCATGTGCTTGGGCGTGGTTAGAGGCGTGTCTTGGTGTGATGTCATGTGTTTGGGTGTGGTTAGAGGCGTGTCTTGGTGTGATGTCATGTGCTTGGGCGTGGTTAGAGGCGTGTCTTGGTGTGATGTCATGTGTTTGGGCGTGGTTAGAGGTGTGTCTTGGTGTGATGTCATGTGTTTGGGCATGGTTAGAGGCAGGTCTTGGTGTGATGTCATGTGCTTGGTGGTGGTTAGAGGTGTGGCTTGGTGTGATGTCATGTGTCTGGGTGTGGTTAGAGGCTTGTCCTGGTGTGATGTCATGTGTTTGGGCGTGGTTAGAGGCTTGTCCTGGTGTGATGTCATGTGTTTGGGCGTGGTTAGAGGCTTGTCCTGGTGTGATGTCATGTGTTTGGGCGTGGTTAGAGGCTTGTCTTGGTGTGATGTCATGTGTTTGGGTGTGGTTAGAGGCGTGTCTTGGTGTGATGTCATGTGTTTGGGCATGGTTAGAGGCGTGTCTTGGTGTGATGTCATGTGTTTGGGCGTGGTTAGAGGCATGTCTTGGTGTGATGTCATGTGTTTGGGCATGGTTAGAGGCATGTCTTGGTGTGATGTCATGTGTTTGGGCGTGGTTAGAGGCGTGTCTTGGTGTGATGTCATGTGTTTGGGCATGGTTAGAGGCATGTCTTGGTGTGATGTCATGTGTTTGGGCGTGGTTAGAGGCGTGTCTTGGTGTGATTTCATGTGTTTGGGCGTGGTTAGAGGTGTCTTGGTGTGATGCCTTGTATTTGGGTGTGGTTAGAGGTTTCTTGGTGTGATGTCATGTATTTGGGTGTGGTTAGAAGCGTTTACTGGTTTGATGTCATGTGCTTGGGTGTGGTTAGAGGTGAATCTGGGTGTGATGTCATGTGATTTGGTGTGGTTAGAGGCGTGTCTTGGTGTGATGTCATGTGTTTGGGTGTGGTTAAAAGGGGTGTCTTGGTGTGATGTCATGTGCTTGGGTGTGGTTAGAGGCGTGTCTTGGTGTGATGTCATGTGTTTGGGTGTGGTTACAGGTCTTGGTGTGATGTCATGTGTTTGGAGGTGTGGTTAGAGGCGTGTCTTGGTGTGATGTCATGTATTTGGGTGTGGTTAGAAGCGTGTCCTGGTGTGATGTCATGTGTTTGGAGGTGTGGTTAGAGGCGTGTCTTGGTGTGATGTCATGTATTTGGGTGTGGTTAGGGGCGTGTCCTGGTGTGATGTCATGTGTTTGGAGGCATGGTTAGAGGCGTGTCTTGGTGTGATGTCATGTGTTTGGGCGTGGTTAGAGGTGTGGCCTGATGTGTCCCTCTTTGCAATCTCTAAAAGTTGGTACCTATGCTAAAAAGCAAGTATGTTAAAGTCATTTGGACCTAATGGGACCCTATTGGCGATGGTTGTATAAATGAATCATGTCTCCTCGTAGCCATCTCTTCTCAAGACTAAAAAAGAATTAAACTTATTAAATCTTGAGAAGAGACGGCTCCGGGGAGAAAGAATTAAATTAGTATATAAGGTATATAAAGGGCCCCTAAAAAAAGTATGGGGAAAAGCTATTTCATGTAAAACCCCCTCTAAAGACAAAGGGGGCGCTCCCTCCATCTGGAGAAATAAAGATTTTAGGCGTCATCTATGAATTCACTTTCGCCATTTTTTTCCGTATATTGCCGGTTCTATAGATGTATGAACAGGCGTACACCTAAACTTGGCACAAAGTGCGCCTGACGACACCTTTTAATGCACCAAAGTTTGGTGTGAAACTTCCATACAAAGTTTGATACATAACACTCTATCAGACAATTTTGAGTGTTATGTGCCAAAAATTGTTTGGTGTATAACACTTTCATTCATACTGTCGTATTATATCAGAGGTCCCCAACTCCAGCCCTCAAGGCCCACCAACAGGTCATGTTTTCTGGCTTTCCTTAGCATTGCACAGCTGATATACAGTAATTATGCTGCACAGGTAATATGATTATTGTCAGTGCATTCTATGGAAAACATGACCTGTTGGTGGGTCCTGATGACTGGAGTTGGGGAACACTGCCCTTTATCTATTTAGAACGCTTGTGTCAGCGGCAAGTTACAAAAATGGTGCATGCAAATTAATAGATGTTGCCCTTAATCTCCAGAGAAAAGCATTCTTCACTATGAGAACTGTGAACCTGAGGAGCTGGTCACAGCAGGAACAGTTGAGGGTTTCAAGAAAGGCTTAGATAACTATTTACTACTAAACAATGTTAATACTAATGTGGCCGTATACAACGTCCATTCTGATGGCAACTTTGGGATCAGGAATGAAATCTTCCTTTAAGGCAGATTGGTTCTTGCCTTATGGGTTCCAGAGACTTTATCAGTAAGGGGAACACAAGCTTAAGAATTCCCTCTACCCCTCCTTGCATCCACATTTTTCCCCACCCTTGGTTAAACTTGAGGGACGTATGTCTTTTTTCAGCCGTACTAACTATGAAGCCACTGATAACCCTAAACATGATGTGAATCAACTACTTACATACATCTAGGGCATCCATGATAAAAATGTAGCAATCGGTAGTGTAAAGGGAAAGTGTAATATCTACCGAACAAAGGAAATGGCAAAAATACCATATACTGGTATTGCTGGTGAAACTGTTGGGGATTATACTGAACCAGCATGGTTACCACAGCTACTTGCAGCAGCTGCTATTCCATCCGGATTGCGTTTAGTTGGACCATCATTTATTTTTCAACAGGACAATGACCCCAAACACCTCCAGACTAAGGGCTATTTGACCAAGGAGAGTGATGGGGTGCTATGCCAGATGACCTGGCCTCCACAGTCACCAGGCCTGAACCCAATCGAGATGGTTTGGGGTGAGCTGGACTGCAGAGTGAAGGCAAAAGGGCCAACAAGTGCTAAGCATCTCTGGTAACTCCTTCAAGACTGTTGGAGACCATTTCAGGTGACGACCTCTTGAAGCTCATCAAGAGAATGCCAAGAGTGTGCAAAGCAGTAATCAAAGCAAACGGTGGCGACTTTGAAGAACCTAGAATATAAGACAGATTTTCAGTTGTTTCACACTTTTTTGATAAGTATATAATTCCTCATGTCATAATTTTGATGCCTTCAGTGTGAATCTAAAATTGTTATAGTCATGAAAATACAGAAACTGTTGGAATGAGAAGGTGTGTCCAAACTTTTGGTCTGTAGTGTACGTATAAAATGATATTTTATTAATTCAGCTCAATAAAATACACAGATATGGAAAAGGAGGAAGCAAAATAGCAGAATCGCCCAGGTAAGAGCGCACAACCACCCAAGAGTCACTTATATCTAACCATGTAAATTTATATAGTAATCAATATAGGTAGAATACAACCCAGGTAGGATATAAAAAGTCACAATAAAACAAATGTAATAGTATTGTATATGGGCATATAGGTTATACCTGACCTGAAAGTAGAAAGGTAACCAGGGAGTCTAGAGTAGCTCGGGTGGATGTGCCCTCACCTGGGTGACTCTCCTATTTTATGCCATTCTATTCTATAATTGTGTATTGTATTATGCTCTATTTTATATGCTTAGAATAGTTTTGCCATTTTCTATTGATGTTAACCAAGCCTATTGCTGTAATTGTTAAATTGAAATTTACCCAGTTAGAAAATACAGGGGTGCATGTACGGGTGTTATTGAGTGTGCACAGGTATCCCCTCTAGGTCTGCATTGATCAAGCATAGCTCATCCTAGGCAGGGCCAGAACGACAGGTAGGTGAAGGACGTCACTGCCTAGGGCGCCACTTCATCCAAGGCAGGAAAGTGGCGCAAGGAAGGAGGTATGGAGTGGGGTAAATTTTCCATTGAGGAGGGCACTATACACCTTATTTGCCTAGGGCACCAGAATGCCCAGTCCTGAGCATAGCCCTACACCCACATTCCAGTTTCAGACCTGGACCTAAAAAGTTTATAGGATTTCAGGTCCAAAAAGGGTACATTAGCTTATTCCAAATTAACAAGCACTTAACACACGGGCAGCAATTGATACAATTTTTTGTTGTATGTGTGAATCCATAGAACATTACAAGGCATTATGGGAAAGGAGCTGAGAAGCTCAAGCGCCCTCAATTGGATGTAACAAATATTCAATTTGCTTTTGACCCACTGGATCTTTGGAAAGCAAAAGCGATATTAGCCAAGCCAACATCACCCATCTGTAGGCAGCTGGTTCAGGGTGTTTGCCCCTCATCAGTGCAGAGCAGAGTGTACTGGCTGGCTGTGTGGGAGGCAATAAGTGGCTCAGAAAGGGGAATATCTCTCCTTAGGGAGAGCGCCATATAGGCGTGTGGAGATTCGAAATTGCCTTTTGCACTCCATGAAGAGGGCGCTTGAGCTTCTCAGCTCCTTTCCCATAATGCCTTGTGTTATGTAGATGCCTCGTGGAGTGCAAAAGGCAATTTCGAATCTCCACACGCCTATATAGGCGCTCTCCCTAAGGAGAGATCTTCCCTTTCTGATCCATGGAACATTGTAATGTCATGGTGTCACTTTTCCAGAGCTAGTAGCCCTCTTGCCCTACCTGCAGCCTCTCTGCAACATTCAGAAACCTCCTCAGACCTCTGAAAAATCCACCTCTACTAAATAAAAGACAAGAAGGAGGAGCAGGAGGGAGATTCAGCTACAGTTTTTTTTTGTGTCTGAGACTGCATGCTGTGGGAGGGGAGGAAAGAGCAGAAGGTGGCAGACAACTCAGTACAGCCTAACATGACACTATGGCCTGCCCATACAGAAGGCCTGGAAAGATTCAACGGAATGGGGCTTTGCTCCGTGGCGCACACACAGGGGTAGGTAGTCCAATAAAGGCTTGAGGTAACATCTATAGATCTCCAACCTCTGTGAGGTAACCTCACATATCCCCGATCCTGCCTCCACCACTGCACTGGGTCCACCCACCATAAACACCAAGTTGACGCACATCTAGCTGCGCACACTAGTCAGGATGAAGATGCGAGAGGACTTGGGAGCGTCAAGTAAGTTATTCCAACATTCACAGACCCACCAGACCTGCCTCAAAAATACAGTATCCTGGGTGAGCTACTATACCAGCCCCACCACTTATCTACAGCTGATCTTTTATTCTACATCTCTAATGATAATAAGGAAACCTTAGGCTCTGTTCACACCAAGAACTTGCGCTATGCCTAACTTTCCTATATTAAGGTGTGGAGGTCTGAACGGGCCCCAAGAGAGGTAACGTTAGTGTAGGTTCCCACCTGTATTGAGGTCCCCTTGCTGATTGGGAGGTGGGTTTAAGCAGTTTTGATCAAAAATGTGAACTAAGAACCTCAAAAAAATTTAATGTATCCTAAGTAGCAGAAATGCTTTTCCAAAAATTCTTATGTGCCTTTTAGTGTTAATAGTGTGCTACTGATATTGGAATGTGTATGTATATTGCTGCCACACCAGCGTGCACTTATGCTCATTTTTTTCAAAAAAGTTTTTGGGATGTTCAGAACCAAATATTGTTTTCTAGACTGTCCTATATTAAAGGGGTTGTATCATTTCATTGAATGGTCTTCAGAATAAGGGGAAAGTGAATACAAGCAACTTTGCAATTGGGGGGTTTCCCTTTCAAAACTGTCTTGTTTCACGGATCCCTTATCTTTGTTTCTTTTTTCATGATCCCAGCCGGTGGGGTCCCTCCCCACTTGCATTTCACAGCTGAGAGCTCATTTACATTTGTTCGCCCCCGTTTGGTGTATTCATGGAGCTTGCATTCCTGCCCTCTCACTCAAAGAAGGGACTGGCACATTTTTATCTTTCCAGCCAGAAGAAACAGAATAAAACTGCAGGGTTCTATAATCAGAAAACGCACCACAATTTGGGGGACTGTGCCTAAAAAATAGAAGGGCTTTTGGGGCCCAGTGCAATTTTTATTGCACAGCTTGGAGGGTTTATGCAAGACTGGATTTAATTGTAAAAAGAATGCAAGCCTGTGGTATGTAAACCTCTTTTAATACTCTGCATAGGGAGAGAACAGTGACATGTGGAGGGGACGACGAACCGGGGCGAGCATGAACAGTGAAGGGGGGGGATTATCCCTTCGGTTAAGAAACACCAGCTGGGGGGGGGGAAGAAAGCCCCGGATTTCTGTAACTGAGAGGCTTGAGAGCACGAAACAGGGTAACTGACGAAGCAAACTCCCTTTAAGGGACGGTTTGGGGGGGTAGTGGGGGTTGAGAGTTTTCAGTCCTACAAAGCAAGTGTATGTTCAAGTATACACTTCAATCCTAAGGGAGGTCAATGGCGAGTCCACATGTGTGGGTATATACATTGGCCCAGTGACCGATAGGATTCAGCTACAGAATAAAAAGGCAAAAAAAAGTAATTTCTCCTTAAACAAAAAAAAACAGATCTGCATATTACTAAGTGTACCCGGCTGGGTGGAAAGGTGGAGCAAAACATATTGTGTTAGACATGACTGCTAACAATAGCGAGTGGAGGTTCTATTAAAAATTTATGTATTTATCTTTTGAATGCCCGATTGCTCTTTTGGATCCGCTCCAATACGGCCGTAGATTCCAAGAACTGATACATTTGTGTGAATTTTTGTCAACAATTAACTCTTGTTAATTAGTCCCCGTAGAATTAGTCCAAGGGGTCGAGCAAACATTGTATGATATCCCTGTACAAGCTCCTGGTGGTAGGTACCCAGAAAGTAGCAATCTATGGGGCTCTACTGCACCTCAGGGACCCGGAGTACCAAACCTCTCTGTGCATTTTAATGGTAGGTCTCGGCCATACTCGGACCTTCCATAGAACAGTGCTGCACATACATGGTCACCTCTCTGTTCTGCATAGAGACTTTCGGGGGCCCATTTATCAAGATAGATACAGGACCTGCACCTGTTGGATATTTATGCCATAGCCATCAGAGGTGTAACTAAAAGCTCTTGGGCGCCAATGCAAAGTCTTAAAAAGGGCCCCCATCTACCATGTGCCAACTATAATATGTGCAGAAGGGGCATTAAAGCGGTTGTCTCACTACATTGATTCGTCCTGTTTTCTCGGTTTCATTTTGAATTCAGGGGTGTGTTAACTGGCTCCTACTAGTCTGCCGTAGAAGCCAGGTCTGTAGCTATAGCAACCAATGCTGGCAGCCTATCAGGAGAGATCAAACAGGTCTGTAGCTATAGCAACCAATGCTGGCAGCCTATCAGGATAGAGCAAACAGGTCTGTAGCTATAGCGACCTGAGGAGCTGATGCAGCCCATACAAGAGGGGATATCTAGGAATAGGTAGGACACTGGTAATGGACACATATTACAAAGTGATTTGTTTTTGCAAGATCTTTAACATAAGAAGCAGCAATCCCTGAAGTGAGACAACCCCTTTAAGCCCCCTTAAGCTCCAGGTCCCGGTAGCGACCTCTATCTCTGCATTATAGCTATTCCCCTGCTATCAATATGCCATAAATGTCTGACATGGTAAGGCCCCTTTAAAGGGGCTGTGGGGACTCCATGTGCCCAAGGCTGAACTGGGACTAAGAAGCAGTCCTTGCCCAAAACCAGCACCAGCCCACATACAGTAGCAGCTTCCAAGTTTTAGTCGTGAACAATCATGGGTGAGTCTACGCTGCTACTACACAAGCACCGATATGACCTAAAACACTGCCATATAGGGACCACATAGAGGTCAGGCACCAGCTCAGGTATAACCTACATCACCTCCATATAGAGACCACATAGAGGTCAGACACCAGCTCAGGGATAACCTACAGCACTGCCATATAGAGACCACATAGTGATCTGACACCAGCTCGGGTATAACCTACAACACCGCCATATAGAGACCACATAGAGGTCAGACACCAGCTTGGGTATAACCTACAACAGCACCATATAGAGACCACATAGTGGTCAGGACACAGTTGGTTATAACCTACAACATCACCATATAGAGACCACATAGTGGTCAGACACCAGCTCAGGTATAACTACAACACCACCATATAGAGACCACATAGAGGTCAGACACCCGCTCAGGTATAACCTACAACACCTCCAGATAGAGACCCCATAGAGGTCAGACACCAGCTCAGGTATAACCTACATCACCTCCATATAGAGACCACATAGAGGTCAGACAGCAGCTCAGGTATAACCTACAACACCGCCACATAGAGAACACATAGAGGTCAGACAGCAGCTCAGGTATAACCTACAACACAGCCATATAGAGACCACATAGAGGTCAGACACCAGTTCAGGTATAACCAACAACACCGCCATATAGAGACCACATAGAGGTCAGACAGCAGCTCAGGTATAACCTACAACACCGCCATATAGAGACCACATAGAGGTCAGACACCAGCTTAGGTATAACCAACAACACCGCCATATAGAGACCACATAGAGGTCAGACACCAGCTCAGGTATAACCTACAACACCACCATATAGAGACCACATAGAGGTCAGACACCAGCTCAGGTATAACCAACAACACTGCCATATAGAGACCACATAGAGGTCAGACACCAGCTCAGGTATAACCTACAACAACTCCATATAGAGACCACATAGAGGTCAGACACCAGCTCAGGAATAACCTACAACACCGCCATATAGAGACCACATAGAGGTCAGGCACTAGCTCAGGTACAACCTACAACACCGCCATATAGAGACCACATAGAGGTCAGACACCAGCTCAGGTATAACCTGCAACGCTGCCATATAGAGACCACATAGCTCAGATATAACCTACAACACCGCCATATAGAGACCACATAGAGGTCAGACACCAGCTCAGATATAACCTACAACACCACCATATAGAGACCACATAGAGGTCAGACACCAGTTCAGCTATAACCTGCAACATCGCCATATAGAGACCACATAGAGGTCAGACACCAGCTCAGGTATAACCTACAACATCTCCATATAGAGACCACATAGAGGTCAGACAGCAGCTCAGGCATAACTACAATCACCCCATATAGAGACCACTAGAGGTCAGACAGCAGCTCAGTATAACCTAAAACCGCATATAGAGACTCCATAGAGGTCAGACACAGACTCACGGTACTTACTCAACACCTCCTTATAGAGCCCCATAGAGGTCAGACACCAGTTCAGTTATAACCTACAACATCGCCATATTGAGACCACATAGAGTTCACACACCAGCCAGTATAACCTACAAATCTCCTTATAGAGATACATAGGAGGTCAACACAGTACAGTATAACTACCCACCTCCATATAGAGACCACATAGAGGTCCAGCAGTTAGGTATAACTACACCACCTCCATATAGAGACCAATAGAGGTCAACAGAGGGTCAGGTATAACCTAAACCCGCCACTAGAGACCCGAAAGGCAGACAGCAGCTCAGGTTTTAACCTACAACACTGCCATATAGAGACCACATAAGGTCAGACACCAGTTCAGGTATAACCCACAACACCCCCATATTTGAGACCACATAGAGGTAGACACCAGTCAGGTATAACTACAACACCGCCATTAGAGGGCCAATAGAGGTCAGACATCAGCTTAGGTATAACCAACAACACCCGCCATATAAAACCAAAAAAGAGGGCAGCCCAGCTCGGGATAACCTACAACACCCCACATAGGACCACAAGAGGTCAACAGCAGTCAGGTATAACCACAACACTGCCTTAAGACCAATAGAGGAGACACCGTTCAGGTATAACCCCAACACCGCCATATAGAGACCACATAGAGGTCAGACACCAGCTCAGGATAACCTACAACACCGCCATATAGAGACCACATAGAGGTCAGAACCAGCTCAGGTAAAACCTTTACAACCCCTCCATATAGAGACCCCCATAGAGGTCGGGACACCAGCTTAGGTAAAAACCAACAACACCGCCATATAGAGAACACAGAGAAGTCAGACACCAGCTCAGGTATAACCTACAACATCACCGTATAGAGACCACATAGAGGTCAGTCACCAGCTCAGGTAAAACCGACAACACCGCCATAAAAAGACCACATAGTGGTCAGACACCAGCTCAGGTATAACCTACAACACTGCCATATAGAGACCACATAGAGGTCAGACAACAGCTCAGGTACAACCTACAACACCGCTATATAGATACCACATAGTGATCAGACACCAGCTCAGGTATAACCTACAACACCGCTATATAGATACCACATAGAGGTCAGACACCAGCTCAGGTCACATCACATGACAATACCTATAGCACTGATCTAACAGGGACGCAAAATAACCCCCAAAATCCAGGGACTCACAGGAGACTTCTTCTCTGATGAGAGTCATTTTCTTTCCCTTTTCTTCTCCACAAATCAGTACAAACTCCTCATCTATAGCACCCTAAATGCTAATAATAGCCCCTTGTTCCTCAAACAATAAAAATATCCCCAGACAACTATGCACATAGTTTTATTCTTCTTTTGTGTCCCCATGTAATAGGTAGGTACAACACCAAATTAGGTAGACAGAAAGCTAAACTTCCCCCTTTTAGGTAGGTGGAACCCAATTATGCAGGTAGGCTCCCTTATTAAGCATCGGTATATAGGCCATCATCTGGTGGGTAGGTATATGGCCTACACCATTAGGTTGTTGGGTATATAGACCCCCCATCTAGAAGTTAGGTTGGTATACAGGCCCCCTATTAAGTGGGTAGGTATATAGGCCTCCTATTAGGAAGATATATAGGCTTCCCATTAGGTAAGTAGGGAGGTATATAGGCTATAAATAGCTATGTAGGCATATAAGCCTCCTATTAAGTGGGTAGTTAGGAATAGAGGCCCCCCAGTAGGTAGTTAGGTATATAGTCCTACTCAGTAATTGGGGAGATATAACAGCCCCATGAGTAGGTAGTTATACAGCCTTCCCCAATAGTTAGATAGGTATACATGCCGCCTCAGTAGGTAAGTAGGTATATAGGTCTCCTTGGTAGTTAGGTATATAGGCTGCTCAGAAGATAAATAAATATAGGTAAATATATTTAAACCCCTAGCTAATAAATAGGTATATAGTCCCCGTTTGTAGGTAGGTTTGCATTGCCCCTGTTAGGTAGGTAGGCAGGTCCCTTGTAAGGTAGGTATATAGATCCCTAGTAGGTATATAGACTCCCTGAACAGGTAGGTAGATATATTGGCACACAAGTAGGTACAGTATATAGGTATATAGGCAATCTCTGTAGGTAGGTAGATATATTGACTCACTCAGTAGGTATATTGGATCACAAGTAATTAGATAGGTATATAGGCCCTCTCTGTAGCTAGGTAGGTATGTAGAGCCCCCATTAGGTAGGTAGGTAGGTATGTAGAGCCCCTATTAGGTAGGTAGGTATGTAGATGCCCCCATTAGGTAGGTATATAGGCCCAATATTAGGTAGGTATATAGGCTCCCATTAAAAATAAAATAGTGCTGACCTTCCTCCATCTCCTCCACGAAACAGCTCGTTCCTCCCGCTTGCTTCTGGAAGGGCAGCATGACATGACAGGAAGCTACTCCCATTAGCCCTAATTCCAAGGCAGGGTGCCATACGCTTTCGTCCTAAAATAGGCAGCGACATAGGTAATGATGTGATGATATAACTACATCACTCCGTCTCTACAGTTTAGTCAGCAGGACCTCAGGGCCAACCTGGGGATTCACCAGCTCCTCAGGGGATCAGACCAAGCTTGGAACCTGGAAGTCCACAGGGAATCCACCCAGTAGGTCAGGTCATCAGTCCGGGCTTGCATGTGCGCCTGCAAATGCTCTATGCACAATTCTGCAACATGCAGGAAGCCTAAAGATAAGGTATTTTTACACTGGTGAATGCAGCTCTGCTTTATCTATACAGCAAACCAGGACCTGGGGGCAGGCAACGTGGCACAGCTATATACCAAAATATTTGCACCTATTGAACATGGATATGAGCAGAAACATTGGCTTCCTGTCAAATCCTTCAGTCCTATAGGCAATTGGCTACAAAGAGGAATATTGGATGTTACCATCCTGACATAGGCAGCCTGATGTTGTCAGTACAGCACCCTGACTACACCGGGCAGCGGACAGCATGGGAGAGGGGCATAATACTCTTTTTGCTGTGGAATCAGGGGTAGGTGAATTTTTCATTATTTTATGAAGCAAAGCATAAGGTAATCCTCACCTTAGGGGGTTTAGTAACTCTGTGGGCAGTATTATTACTATGTTGGGCATTATCCCTACTATCAGAAGGTCTAAGGGCACAGTGTGAGCCTAAGAGGGGAAACAAATAATTGGGCACTTGTTAGACATGGTTATTATGTAGGACACTACTTTAGTCTGGGGCACAATTTGGAGTGTGGTTAAAGTCTAAGACAATATCTAGTTCACCTTATTATTTTTTAGGACAATATGGGGGACATGTATGAAAGCTGTCATGATCTAAGACTTTCTTTGTTGCCAATGGCAACCAATTAGAGCCCATAGCAACAAATCAGAGCTCATAGCCACCAATCAGAGCTCATAGCAACCAATCAGAGCCCATAGCGACCAATCATAGTCCATAGCAACCAATCAGAGCTCATAGCAACCAATCAGAGACCATAGCAACCAATCAGAGCACATAGCAACCAATCAGAGCCATAGCACAATCAGAGACCCATAGCAACCAATCAGAGGCACCATCTAGACAAAATCAGAGCTCTAGCCCCCAATCGACCCCATACCCCACAATAGACCCCATAGAACAATCAGAGCCCATGAAACCCCAATTAAGCCCATGAAAACCAAACTAGAGCCCATAATAACCAATCAGAGCTCATAGCAACCAATCAGAACCCATAGCAACCAATCAGAGCGCAGCTTTCATTTTCTCAGAGCACTATATGAGATGTAAGGGGAACTCTGTTTGGTTGTTATGAGCTCTGATTGGTTGCTATGAGCTCGGATTGATAGCAGATACAGTAAGGGTACGTCCATATGGCACTGGTTTTTAGTTGGATTTACAGACGATTTTTGGATTTGAAAACTGTCTGTAAAGTGACTGTCAACTTTTCTTCAGCTTCAGGCTCCCTCCTTCTGCTCAGGCTGTGGGTGGTTCTACAGCTTTCAGCTCCCACTTCCTGTTCAGGCTGTGGGTGGTTCTACAGCTTTCAGCTCCCACTTCCTGTTCATGCTGTGGGCGGTCTACAGATTCAGGCTCTCACTTCCTGTTCTGGCTGTGGGTGGTTCTAGAGCCTCATGCTCCCATCATTTGCTTAGGCTGTGGGTGGTTCTACAGTTTCTAGCTCCGACTTCCTGTTCATGCTGTGGGTGGTTCTACAGCTTCAGTTTCCCACTTCATGTTCAGACTGTGGTGGTTTTACAGCTTCAGGCTCCTACTTAATGTTCAGGATGGGGGTGGTTCTACAGCTTCAGTATCCCACTTCCTGTTTAGACTGTGGGCAGTTCTAGGGCAGTGATTGACATTCCTGGCTGAGCCTGTTAGAGGAACGTGGGTCATGGAGGGATATTATCAGCAGGAAAGAAGGGTACAGAGTTCTAAAGGGTAACAGTTTCTCAGCAAGAAACATACACTTCTGTCCTGCTGATAAGACACAGCAGGAAATGACACTACCATCCAAGCCATTGCTAAAGCAGAGAGAGGCAGTGGGTAACCTTGGGAAGCTTGTGTACACAAGCAGGAGATACGATTTGCTCTAACTTTAAAAGGAAGCAAATCAGAACAACAATGTATTTGGTGATAGCTTTTATTTTTCTTCGCCTACATGTTTAAAGCAAATCAATGTGGTGGGAATACTGTTGTGAGTCCAGTCTAAGGCCAGATTTCAGTAAACAGTAAAGCAGGTGCAATTTTGTGATCTAGATTCTTCATGGTTCGAGTGATACGAGCATAGATCACCATAGAACATTATAATGATCTAAGCTCAGTTCACAGGTTCGAGGTCTTGTGGCCCCAAACTGATTGCAAAGAGGTTGCCCCCTGAATAATATCTAAGGCCAAGTTTGTCACAGCCATTGCTGAGAAGCTTTACAGCCTTATTTAATCTATATGTCCTGTTAAAAAAAGCATCAAGAATTTTGGGAAAAACACGGAACATACATGGCTTGCGCCAGTCTTGCCTACAGCAATAAAGTCACTGTCACAAGCCACAGTGTGACATGGCCGCTCACCTCTATGCTGCTCCTTGCGGCTGCCTGCCCTTCTGTTGTAGAAGCCACCATTCTCTATGGCCCATTTTAAAGGGCCAGTCTGTGCCGCCGATCTTCTCCCCCTCCAATCACAAATCTCCAGTAGTTATTTAAAAGAACACCTCCTCTACTTCTGTGCCTGTTCGTCGATTGTGTTTCCTGGTGTTCCCTAGCGACTTCTACATATTGGTTCCTGGTGTTGACTTCAGCGTGCCCTTCGACCACACACCTATCCATTGCTGCTTTGACCTATGGCTTTGTCTTTGACCCCTCATCTGCTCCCCTGTTGCCAGGGATGAGCATGTTGGAAGTAGTGACTAGATCCCTGTACAGAGGTTAAAGGGTGAAAATTAGAGGGCATTTTAGACTAAACTCCCCGCCGTGGTTCTTTGCAAACACTTGAGTGCAACCTGAAGGATCCACTGTCATCACCGGTTTTGGAGAATGTATACAAAATATTTGTTCACTAGGCACCAGATACAAACTGTTCCTTATGTGGTGCTATTTTCTGCAGCCAATCACAGGTCTCTAGTAGTTATTTAAAAGGACACCTCCTCTACTTCTGTGCCTGTTCATCGATTGTGTTTCCTGGTGTTCCCTAGCGACTTCTACATATTGGTTCCTGGTGTTGACTGCACCTTGACCTTCTACTACACACCTATCCATTTCTGCTTAGACCTATGGCTTTGTCTTTGACCCCTGATGCGACCATATCTCTCCTCTGGTCCACTAGTGCCAGGGATGAACATGTTGGAAGTAGTGACCAGATCCCTATACAGAGGTTAAAGGGTGAAAACCAGAGACTCCACTCCCTGGCGTGGTTCTTCACAAACACTTGAGTGCAACCCGAAGAATCCACCGTCCATTTCCGGTTTTGGAGAATGGAAACAAAATATTTGCTCACTAAGCTTAGATATGAATTGTTTGTATGAATGTGGTGCTATTTTCTGCAATCTGAGTTAGAATAAGTTGTAAAACAACATGAGCAGAAATTGACATGACTTTCCAATTAGGAGAATAAGCATTGACACCTACCTAGCCCCGAGGGGCATCACCAAGCAAATCAGCATGATGATAGCAAATAATTACAGCATAAATTTGATTGGGAATCAGAGCTGTAATTAGATGCGTCTGTTATGAAGAAAACACCACTCACACTTCCTTTAAAGGGTATGCTCACTTTTGCAACTCTTTTGAATTTCTCCAAGTGCAACTAAAATAAAAAAGGAGCACTTTTGCAAATGTTCTTGAATAACCCATTCTGATCGCAGCCAATTTCCGTTTTTTTTAACCATTGCCTTCTAAGAGCCATAATTTTTCCTACAACATATGTCGTGAGTCAAGGGGAAAGGTAGTATATGTTATTGAGGGGCCAACTGGGACTTGTAGTTCCACAGACCGCAGTTAATGTGACTGGAGGGGAGCGCTGGACCCCTTAACGCTTTCCTTGTGTCCACAGAAATTGTCAATGGGGGAGCTTTGTACAGTTGCAGACAGTCTAGGACCCCCTGGGGCACTTATATAGTATCGATGTCTGGTGTTGGGGTGTCCATGATGTTGGTGCAATTGAAAGCAGTCAGACACTCGTGAACTCAACATGTTGCACTTCTGTACTGAATGTAGTGGAACAGTAATGGCAGGTTACAATCTCTCTTTAAGGCATGTATGAGAGGAGATGTTCACCTAGTGTGCGATAAACAGGTTTGGAGTATCTGATAGTAATTGGGTACAGATGACTCCTCGTCAAGGGCGTTGCTAGGGTCCCAAAACATCCGGAGCTCGGGCCCTTAAGTTTTTTCTGAGAAGGGCTGGGTTCACATGGAATTTTTTGCGTCTCATTGTGAACTGCGGATGTATTTTTACAGAGAAAAGCCTTTGTAGGTAGGCTCAGGAGAAATATAAGTGATTACACTGCAGTTACATTTAGTGACTTACAGGAGACGTCTCTGAAGAGTTGTTCTATTTCCCTTCTTCTTCACCATCTGTCCCAGATGCCATGATGACTTCTACTGTCCACAACTCTTCACTGTAAAATTTACAAAACAAACATCTTAGACTCCTTTTAGCCTCATTTTATCAGCATTTTTCTACAATTTCCTATCTCTATACAAAATCCTCAATTATAGTGCCCCAAATGGTAATTATTACCCCCCTTGTAGGTAAATATTTGCCCCCTATAGCCAGGTTGTAGCCCCTTTTAGCCAAGTAGTTGCCCCCTCTAGCCAGGTTACTGCCCTCTGTAGCTAGGTTACTGCCCCCTTTAGGCAGTAATATGCCCCCTGTAGCCAGTAATATGCTCCTTGTAGTCAGGTTATTAGCCCCCTGTGGCCAGGTTACTGCCCCCCTTAGCCTATAATATGCCCCCCTTAGCCAGGTAATATGCCCCCTTAGCAAGTAATATGCCGCCCTTAGCCAGTAATATGCCCCTTTAGCCACAGAATATGCCCCCATAGCCACATAATATGCCCCCTCTGTAGCCATGATAATGCCCCCTGTAGCCAGTGATATCCCCTCTGTAGCCAGTAATATGCCCCTCTGTAGCCAGTGATATGCCCCTCCTGTAGCCAGTAATTATGCCCCTCTGTAGCCAGTGATATGCCCCCTGTAGCCAGTGATATGCCACCCTGTAGCCAGTGATGATCCTCTGTAGCCAGTGATATGCCCCTTTCTAGCCAGTGATATGCCCCTCTGTAGCCAGTGATATGCCCCACTGTAGCAAGTTATATGCCCCCTGTAGACAGTGATATGCCCACTCTGTAGCCAGTGATATGCCCCCCTTCTAGCCAGTGATATGCCCCCTGTAGCCAGTGATGACCCTCTGTAGCCAGTGATATGCCCCCTTCTAGCCAGTGATATGCCCCCTTCTAGCCAGTGATATGCCCCTCTGTAGCCAGTGATATGCTCCTCTGTAGCCAGTGATATGCCCCCTGTAGCCAGTGATATGCCCCCCTGTAGCCAGTGATATGCCCCTTGTAGCCAGTGATATGCCCCTTTGTAGCCAGTGATATGCCCCCCCCCTGTAGCCAGTGTTCTGCTCCTGTTAGCCAGTGATATGCGCCCTGTAGCCAGTAATATGCTCCCCTGTAGCCAGTGATATGCCCCCCTTCTAGCCAGTGATATGCCCTTTGTAGCCAGTGATATGACCCCTGTAGCCAGTGATATGCCCCTGTAGCCAGTGATATGCCCCCTGTAGCCAGTGATATGCCCCCCTTCTAGCCAGTGATATGCCCTTTGTAGCCAGTGATATGCCCCCTGTAGCCAGTGATGACCCTCTGTAGCCAGTGATATGCCCCCTATAGCCAGTGATATGCTCCCTGTAGCCAGTAATATGCTCCCCTGTAGCCAGTGATATGCCCCCTTCTAGCCAGTGATATGCCCCTTTGTAGCCAGTGATATGCCCCCTGTAGCCAGTGATATGCCCCCTTGTAGCCAGGGATATGCCCTCTGTAGCCAGTTATATGCCCCGTAGCCGTGATATGCTGTGATGACCCTCTGTAGCCAGTGATATGCCCCCTGTAGCCAGTGATATGCTCCCTGTAGCCAGTAATATGCTCCCCTGTAGCCAGTGATGACCCTCTGTAGCCAGTAATATGCCCCCTGTAGCCAGTGATATGCCCCCTGTAGCGAGTGATATGCCCCACCTTTTGCAAGTGATACGCCCTCTGTAGCCAGTAATATGCCCTCTGTAGCCAGTGATATGCCCCTCTGTAGCCAGTGATATGCCCCCTTTAGCCAGTGATATGCCCCCTGTAGCCAGTAATATGCCTCTCTGTAGCCAGTGATATGCCCCCTGTAGCCAGTGATATGCCCCCCTGTAGCCAGTGATATGCTCCCCTGTAGCCAGTAATTGGCCCCCTGTAGCCAGTGATATGCCCCCCCCCGTAGCCAGTAATATGCCCCCCTGTAGCCAGTGATATGCCCCCTGTAGCCAGTAATATGCCCCCTGTAGCCAGTGATATGCCCCACTGTAGCCAGTAATATGACCCCTGTAGCCAGTGATATGTCCTCTGTAGACAGTGATGCCCCCCCTGTAGCCAGTGTATTGCCCCCTGTAGCCAGTGATATGCCCCCCTGTAGCCAGTAATATGCCACCGATAGCCAGTGATATGCCCCCCTGTAGCCAGTGATATGCCCGCCCCCCTTACCTAATAAAAATAAAATTAAAAAAACCTACTCACCTCAGCACGGTCCACGCGTCCTGGTCCTGCAGCTTGAGAACAGTGTAAGCATCGTGATGTCATCACGCCACTTACACCGTCTCGCGGGGCCCGGGACCTCCTCGGCCGGCAGAGCTAGCCAGACTTAGAGGATCCAGCGTCGCAGGGGGGTGATGAAAGCGATGCGTCACGCCCCCTGCGACGCCGACGTGTATGTACAGCGCTTACCAAGCGCCGTACATACAGGGGAGAAGACAGGACGGGAATGATCCGTCCTGCCTCCTCCCCGACTCTGACTGCGCGGCCGCTGTGACACGGCCGTGCAGTCAGAGATTGGCGGGCGGTGTCCACACCAAAAGAGCGCTCCAGGCCCACGGCAGCAGCCTGTAGCCGTCGAGACTCGGAGCACAGGCAGATTTATTCGCGGCTTGTGCCCCGAATGAATCTGCCTGGCGACGCCCCTGCTCCTTGTACTGTATAAAGGATATATTTATGGGAAAACACAGTCCAAGCAATGTTTCACTGAAGTAGGGACCTTCACAGGTTGGCTCCCTGTGGAAAACAGACTTAAGTACTCAGGGTTACTTTGCGCTACCGCTCTCTATTGCAGTAGTGACGTGGAAGACGCACGGCACTGGCTCCCGCCGGAGGCGCGTACTTAAGCCAGTATACTAGGAGAGCACTTGTGCAGCTTTATCTCTCGTGACTGTAGAAAATATTCACTTCTTCGTGGACTTAGCAATGTAAATGTTCCCACAGTGTGGACTGGATACTTGGTATTGTGATACTTCGCACAATGCCGTGTAGATCCACCGTACATGACCCAGATGAGTTAAATTAATCCCTTCAGCAGCAGGAAGGCTTGCATGTAGGGATGACCAGGAAACCTCATACACTCCTTACACCGGTCAGACTGTGATTGACAGCTAAGATTTCTTAGAGTTTAGCAGTAGCATCTGTAGATGAGACTGGCCTCTCACCTTGCTAGCCCAGGACTCCACCAAACTGGTTTGTTCCAGCCTGATGGTGGAAGGGAGCTGAGCTAGGAGACTTTTCCCTCATGATTCTGGTAATATCCAGTAGCAACTGATATTGATTTTGAATACCCAACTCTCATACGCATACATTAGGCAGTACATGACAGCAAAATATAAAGCACCTTAGTTAATCCTCAGTGTAAGCACATAACCAAAGCATTATAAACACATAACTATTGATGCATTATACATGCTTTAACTCACAAGAATTGTGACACAATGTACCACATCTACAGCCACATGACAATCACTTCACTCAGCAGCAGAAGGAAGGGTATTTGAATACAACACATAGCCATATAAGGGCTTGTTTTTTTTTATCTTTAGTAGTACCATGTACAGCTTTAAAAAGCTTTAAAAAATGATTTGTGGGATGGAATACAGAAAAAAAAATCCGCCATTATATTATTGGTTTTGTTTTATAGCATGAAGAAAAATGATGTTAAAGGGGTTTTGCCACAATCTCATTTCATACCTCCTGTATCCAACTCTTCAGCTCTGTGTGCTCAGAAGGGGGCGTGTGTGATTTGTTTGAATTGCAGATCATGTGACCCAGCTGGATGACATCACCAGGCCTTTCCTCTCTCTAGTGAAAGAAAGCTCGGTTTATGTATAGAATGTAAGTAGCTACATTGTAGCTCAGAGTTACATCTTTTGCCTCACAGCACAAGGGTCCTTGGTTCAAATTCCTGCAGGAACTTAACTTGCGATTTTTTTTTCCTCTTTATCAATGCACAGACCTCATTGAGGTTTCTTTTTTATTTATTTGCTCTGTTTGACTAATTACTAAGGAGCACAGAGGACGGGAGTAGAGTAACAGCAGCTGGCGTTTGAACACTCAGTAGCTGCCTGAGAGGAGAGGTGATGTCTGAGCATGTGCGGCCAGGACCGAGGAGCTCTCAGCCCTGGTCGTATCCCCTGGAGACAAGCTGTAAACAATGGATCACTAAAGGAGCAGCTGAAACAAAAACAGTGCAGAATTTTTAATAATGATGAATGGTGAAAATGTTTGTTATTTAATTTTCAAATTTCCCACGTCAATTTTAACTTTATTCTGCAGGTCAGTACCATTACCACAATACTTTTTACATTTTACTATTTTTAAAAAATAGGTTTATAATATTGTGGGATAATCTCCTTTTTATATTGTACTGGTTCAGTTTTGGAGTAGATCTGACTCTTTAAAGGGGATGTGTCGCTTCATCAGTTTGTGTGTTTCATTGTACTCTCAGCTTCTCAGCTCTTCAAATCCAGGGGCGTTCCTTCCCCTCCCAGCTGGGCGTTTCTTAACTGAAGGGGGATGACATCATCCCGCCCCTTCACCGTTCCTGCACGCTCCCGAGTCAGTGTGTTTCTTTGAGATCAGTGGGAGGGGATAGCAAAAGCCTGCTCTCCCCCCTCACCCTCTTTGTCTGAGTCCACATGTCATTGTGTTGTTCCTCTCCCTATGCAGTCTTATTTTGTAAGCGCTGTATGTTTACATATCACAACCCTGCATTCAATCTAGACAATCTTCTATGAACTCAGAGCACTGATCTCTTATCCTCTCACAGCTGGAGGTTTGTTACAGTTGAATCCAGTCTTCTATGAACTCATCCACAGCAGCACAGATCTGTCTCCTTTCTATGTTTACATGCAGCAGCATTAGGCACCGAGCACAAGTCTGCTGTTTTCTGATTGTAGAAGCAGCTGCAGTGTCACTGTGGAGCTGCATAATCTCCAAAAAATTGTGATCTCTCACCTCTGTCTACAAGTGTCACCTGTTTGCGGGACGGTGTCAAAGGGGGCCTTATTTGTTTCGTGTCTATGAGATTAGGGACGACAGACCCAAGTAGTTGGCATGGGATCCCTAACTGAAGCTAGTACTTTGCTATAGATATAAGGCTCTCCTGTTAATAGGTGGGGTTCCACCAGACTTGATGATAGAAAGGGAGTTATTCCCTCTTTCAGAAGCAAGGGTTAAATGATGAGGATAGAGATCAGGTTTTTAAATAGTGTGTATAGAGGTTAAGAGTTAGATATAATAAAAGTTACGTTTTAGTGTTTAATAGATAGAGAACTGATAGAGTTTAAGTTTGCCTATGGCAAAATAGTAAATATACTGTGGAGCTGCTGGGCCGTTATTCTGAGTGAGAGAGGCAGAAATTCAGGCTCGACCGGGGGCCAGTCAGAATGTAAATTACCAGTGCCGTCAGCCAATGAAATGAAAGGAGCAGGAATCCGACCGGCACTGGGGAACAGTGTTTACAGATAACGAAGATAAGGGAGACAGTGAAAACAAGACAGCTTTGCTAATGACATCCAATTACAAAGTTGCTTGTTTTCACTGTCCCCTTATTCTGAAGACTATTTAATGTAATGATAAAACCCCTTTAACCACTTTTTATTTATTTGCTTTGCTTTGTGTGGGATGGTGGTGCTAAAGATAAAACACAAGGATTCCATTAGTATTTCTTTTTGGAGTTCCAAGTGCAGAATAAATGATGCGCCATTCTAATAGTTCTGCCACTGTATTTTTTCATTGATTAATATTTTTACGTGATTAAAGAGGAAAGGAAAGTGTTTTGAAATTGAATGTTTTTTAATAAATATTTGAAAATTTGTTTTACTATTCTTTAGCTCCTGATCCCTTGTACAATATACTGAAAAACCTCTGTATTACAGTGTATTGTACGTTCACAATTAACCCCTTAACGACCAGCCACTGTCTTTTGACGGCGGATGTTGCAGGTCTTTAATCTGTAGCGACGAGGGGTTTTGCAGCTTCCAGCTCCGCTAGGAACAGAGTTGAAGTTAATAGCCCTGTTGATAGAGAAGTCTCTGCAAACGCCGGGAAGCAGAGGAAATGTCCGATCCCCGGCGCTTAACTCTTTGATTGGCGCAGTCCGTGACCAAAACATAATCAAAGGGCATTCCTCTGCTCTGTCGGGTGATCGGGACTCCTGATGACCCGATAGAGCCCGGGGAACGGCTGCACAGTCAGCCCTGGGGACCTAGAGTAGCCCCATGGCTGTCTGTATAACAAGCTTACAGTCAGGCTAATACATTAATAAGTGTAAAAAAAAGGAAATAGTTATCCCTTAAAGGGGTTGTCTCACTACATTGATTCATCTTACCTCAGTCCTGTTTCCTTGGTTTGACTTTTTAAAATTTAGGGCGTGTTTACCGGCTTTCTAGGCTGCAGTAGAAGCCAGGTCTGTAGCTTATACAAAACCCGTGCTGGCAGCCTATCAGGAGAGATATACAGATCGTAGCTATAGCAACCAGTGCTGGCGCCATCAGAGAAATTAACAGGTCTTAGCTATATGGACCAGTGCTGGCAGCCCTATCAGGAGAAATTGAACAGGTCTGTAGCTAAGTGGGCATGCTGGCAGTATCGGGAGAGTTGAACGGTCTGTCTATGCACCTGAGGCTTTGCAGCCAAAAACAAAAGGGGATATCTAGGAATAGGTAGGACACTGCTAGAGATTGGCGAATCGATTCTAATGAAGTGGAATTCGTTTAGAATTTCCGGAAAACTTTGATTCTGAACAAAGTTAAATTTTGGGGTGATTCGCGGGAACGAAGTGGGTTATTAATTGATAAAATGGCTGCGAGCACATGGCGTTACATGGGGCAAAAGCACTCTGGGAGGAAGAAGGGCATAGCCCGCATGACATGTGCAGAGATGAAGCCAATTCAGGACGGCGGGATTCTGTGACGTCACCGCACTATATAAAGTTCCGGGCGCGAGACGGGAGCAACCAAACCCTTTCACTGTAAATGATCAGGGAAGGTGCTGCCGCGGGTGATTGTTACTAAAGAAACTTTGATTTTGTGGGATATTGATCTGAAGTCCTGAAGCGATATAAAACATTATTATAAATGATATCGCTCACAGAAAATTGAATATCTAAGGTGGATCTAAGCCCCGTTCCTGTTGTATTCAGTTAAAGAAACAGCATTTTTTTCAAACAAATACCAACTTCATTTTTGGGTTGCTCAATTCTTTTGTGCAATTTAGATCCAGGGTTAATTATCCGTTGTTCTGCTGTTGTGGTCACTAAAAGAAACGTTCTTTTTCACCGCCAAGAAGAAATTTTGCCCGTAGCATAATTCATATCCGAAGGTTAATTAAGCCCGTTTGTGCTTTTATATTCAGTAAAATACACAGTGTTTTTTAAACCACAA
>JAODAL010014264.1:0-88097 GCA_025379985.1 Phyllomedusa bahiana
TCGGGGCGGGATTAGAGGAAGGACGAGGAGCTCAGAAACCAGCGTCCTCACACGGCCATCTCCTAGCCACGCCCCCTGCCTTTTCAACTTTATCCATAAATTTGAAATAGGATTGAGATCAGGGCTTTGTGATGGCCACTCCAAAACACTGACTTGGTTATTAAAGGGGCTGTATCACTCCAGCATTTTACAGCCTTTTGTGCTGGTTGCCAAGCAGACCTTGTGAAATGGAGGGGCGTGTTTCTTCTCCCAGCAGGGAGTATCTTCACTCTCCGCAGACATGCCCCCACAGTGTGCACGTTATGATTCATTCTGTGTGAGCTAGGGGAAGGGAGAGGTTCTCAGTTGTCCGAGACTAAGGCCTTGTGCTCACAGCAAAATGCAGTCCAAAATACAATGGCATTTCAGTATTTGCTGTGTAGATATAGCCTAAGGAATCATTGGAAGTGAAAAGCTAAGTGTTACTCGATAGTGTATATCCAAATTTCTTGCTCGCTCTACATACTTTGTAACTAGAATGGGCATTTGACATTCAGGACTCTGAGAAAGATGTCTCTCTCTCATATAGTGATATACCCTGATTATTGCACCTTTGACCTCTACAGATCTGCAGAACAAAACTATATGCTTTATCTGTTTGCACATCTGTCGCAAAAGTGGTTTATGTGGGACTGCGCATGTCTCTCAAAAGCGGTTTAGGTGGAACTGCACAGTACAGTTGTGTTCTCTGTGATTTACGTGGGACTGGACATCTGAGTCACAAAAGTTATTTACGTCGGACTGCACAGTACAGTTGAGTTATCTGTCTGTGATGTACGGGGACTGCGCATCTGTGTCACAAAAGGGATTTACGTGGGACTGTATATCTCTCTGTGTTCTGTCTGTGATTTGCGTGGGACTGCACAGTACAGCTGAGTTCTCTGTCTGTGACTTACGCGGGACTGCACATCTGTCACAAAAGTGATTTACGTGGGACTGTACTGTACAGGATGGATATGCTTAAGTTTTTTCTCCCCTCCTTTTAAACTATGATCTTTGTAGTGAGACACCCCCTTTAAGCCACTGTCTGCAAAAATGTCAGTCTTGGCTTCTGTGTGCATTTGCAAACATTAATCTGGCTTTTATATGTTTCTTTTAGTGCAATGGCTTCTTCCTGGCAGAGTGGCCTTTCAGTCCATGTTGATATAGTACTCGCTTCACTGTGGACAATGACACAATCTTACCAGCTTCCACCAGCATCTTCACAAGTGCTTTTGCTTTTGTTCTTGGGTTGATATGCACATGTTGGACCAAGCGCATTCATCTCTGAGGCACAGAACCCGTCTCCTTCTTGAGCGGTATGATAGCTGGACATTCACATCTTGTTTGTACTTGTGTATAATTGTTTGTACAGATTAACGAGGCACCTTCAGCTATCTGGAAATTGCACCCAAAGATGAACCAGACTTGTGCAAGTCCACAATTCTCTTCCTGATATCTTGATTGATTTTTTTAGACTTTCCCATGATGTTACACAAATAAGCAGTGTGTTTCTGGTGTACTTTAAAAATACTTCCAGAGGTGTCTCTAATTAACATATGTTCCCAGTAAACCTATCAGAAGCTTCCAAAGACATGACATAATCATATGGGCAGTCTCAAATTGTATAAAGGCATAGTAATCCTAGTGTATATAAACTTATGAATTTGCAGAAAGTAATAAAAATGTTTTGAAAAAATTCTATTTCTCATTATTCTGGCATTTGGCAAATATAAATAATTGACCTAAAACGGGTCAGGTTTATTCTTATTTCATGTCAGATAGTAAGAAAAACATGCATATGTGTCTTTTTATAAAGTGTGTGTGAACTTCTGGTTTCAACTGTAAGTATGTTTTTCAAAACTTTAATATTAATGGACTATTCTTTAAATAAGCCAACAATATAAAACTAGATGGAATTGACTCCTGGCGCCTCCAGTACCAGGCAGATCAATGTATGGCGTTGTATCTCATTAACAAATAAAATGCTAAAACAGGCTTGGACTGGCCCACAGGAGAGCCCCTGGACATAGTGAGCCCCTTTCAGGGAGAAAGGCAAAGAGAAAGAGGCAAAAAGCAAGAAAAACTTTTTTAAGAGAATGGAAAAGCAAAGAAAGAAAACCTTATGTGATAAGTGCTTTGGGTTTCAAAATTTGTCTAACAGTATGAAAAATAAAGAAGTAAAGTGGTTTAAGTGACACTGCCAGTTCATTTCAGAGAACATCCACATGTCTTAGGCTGGTCATAAAATGTGTATGTGCCAAAAATGAAATGTTAACAGACAAAGAATGTTCCTGACAATTCCAGTCTTAGAGCATTTTCTAGTTAAGTATGTGATAAGGCTGCACTTGTCACCTTGCATTGTACTCTATGTGATATATGTCGTCAAAGGTCTCACATGTCATTCCTTGTTCTTCACCCATATTATTCATGAAAAGACAAGAAAGGCAAATGAATTAAAAGGAATAGTTTGAAAATTACAATGAGGAAAAGTTCTGCTGCATTTCCGATGTGATGACACTCCAGTACATAAAGATATGTGGGGGTGCCCATAAGAAATGGGAATTCATTTATGAAAAAAAAATCTATTTATTTGTATTTATTCTAAACTTCAGTCTCCTTCAGAGTTATCACCTTCTGAAGCAATGCATTTGTCCTAATGTTTCTCCCACTGTTCAAAGCATTTTATAAATTCATTATTGTTGATGCTTTTTAGTACTTGTTCCTCCAGTTCCCAGCTCCAAAAAGTCTCAGCTGGGCTAACCAGGACTTTAGATTCTCAAGACTTTGTGAGGTAATACCAGTTCCACCAGACCTCACTCCTGTTGGGATCCAGTTAAAGGGAATGTGTCATCAAAAGTTGACTTATTGTTTAACTCACATTTTTATGTTAAACACATTTTTTAGCAATTTTTGGTTGTTTTTTTAATTTTCCATATCACTTTCAATATTTTTTGAATAATTCTTAAGTCCGTCAGTTTTCACTTTGGCCACTAAGCCTAATAATCATCTGACACTTCCAGCTCTGTTTAGAGAGCTTTTCAGCAGTGTGCTCATTATCAGTAAAAGCAGGGTCAAGCTGAAATGAGACACCATTGTGTACAGATAACACAGAATCCACCAGCCACAAGAGGAGATGTCACAGCTCCCCCTCTCCCCTCCCTTCACAGTGAAAACTCTCCTATAGATGTATATGGGACAGAAACTGTCTTAAGAATCCTATGGGCATGAAGCTGCTGTAAAGTATCTCTCTGACTGCTGTTAAAGCAGTGCAAGCAAGAATGTCTTCCCCACAATCATATATAGACGGCCGAATAGAGAAATCTACAACCCCAAAATAAAAACGACTGAGAGGAAAAGCATATGAATCAGGGGCTTGATTTAATAAGTTAAAAAAAAAAATTGGCAGCATATTCCCTTTAAGCTTCTGGCCTGGCTCAATACCCCCTGCCTGTGTGAAGATACCCCAGATTCTAGTTCTGGAAGGCATTTATGCAAGGGACTTAAATTGGTGAGGATCACTGCTCCTGCATTAGTCTACTGAGAGACTTAAACTGGCTGTGATGATGTAACTGTGAATGCAATCCACTGCTATGTGTTTTAACACCTTGCTGGGTGAAGTAAAGGAGGCCTCTACTGGCATAAGATTTGAAAAGTTTTAACCCTTTGTCTCCTGCCTGCTTATTCTGCACCAAACATCAAGGGCACCTCACACACCATTCACCGCAGGCAGATGAGGGAGGGACCACTTAACTGACTGTGCCCCGGGAAATAACTACCACCAATATCTACAGTGCAGATCCCTTCTTCACTGGTGCTGGAGCGGGAGAGGCAAAAGAGGTGCAGTTGATAAGAGTGTTAGCCGTCATGACCAGAGTAACAGCCTCTTTCTAAATGGCTACCTCTGCCTTCGGCCCTCTCCTGTGCCCCTCCCTCTCTGTGCCTGGTTTACCACAATGCTGTTATGAGGACTGAATATTTCAGTATTATCTGTGTACTTTATGGTGGTATTATGTGGGCTGTATATTTCAGTATTATCTGTGTACTATATGGAGGTGTTATGTGTGCTGCATATGTCAGTATTAACTCTGCAATCTACAGTAGCATTATATGGGCTAAAATTATAAAAAGAATCTTAAAAATGGCAAGTGCTTTCACTTAAAATAAAACCTACTTTCATGCTACTATTTCCTTCACTATTCCTAGTGAAATGACTGGGACTGTGGTGTGAAAGCTGCTATTATAGCTGTGTGCGGCTGCAGTCTTTATTACTTTATTTTTATCAGCTGCACTTTAGGGTAGTTTAGGTTAGTCAAATTAATAAAACATGTATCAATAATTTATACCCAAAATACTAGAAGACCCCCCACAATAAAATATAACACATGAAAATGACTTTTATTTTAGGTTAGGGCTGTACAAATATGTACCTTCTGGAAAGTAATAAATCCCTGTGGTGCTTAATGTGAACCGGAATGTCACATGACCAAAGAACACAAATTTATGCAAAACTGAAAAAGTTGAAACAAGAAAAAAAATGAATAGCAGGCAGCAGCGACTGTCACAATTCAGATTAGTAATAAATACTATACAAATACAAACTCAATACTTGAAATGAATGTCAACCAAGTTGTTAACACAAAATTGTTTATGGAAGCATAGCAGACATGGAGGACAGCAGACCTTTTAATCTTGATTATTTCACTTGATGATATTAGAAAATCCTTTGGGTACTTTCACACAATGCAGTTTTGGTGCAGTTTTAACCGCGCTCTAATTAAACTGCCTTTATTACCAGCAAGCTTCTTTCACTTCTCTAAACTGCATGGAAAGTGAGTAATCAATTAGTGTGTTTGTAATCCAAAAGACTTCAAACACAGTCATTGGTTACTTACTTGAAACAGCTTTCTGAACAATTTCGACAACTGAAAGAAACTTGCTGGTAATTTAAAGAAAGTTTAATTGGAGTGCAGCTAAAAATGCACAAAAACTTCGGTGTTAAAGCACACTTAGACATAATAACCAAATGGAAGTTCCAGTCTTCCAGCACCAGAAATGGTTGTACACAAATTGTCTTTAGGGCTGTTTAATGGACCCTTAGGCTATGTTCACATGGCTTAAAATGGGAAGTAATTCAGTCCGTAGTGCGCGAATTACGGCTGGAATACATCCCAGTCATTACGGTAATCCACAGTTCTCATAGAGAACTATGGATTACGTCTCCTCTCCCTGCTCGGCGAATCCGCCACAGGGGGAGATAAGTGACATGTCATTTTCTAGCAGCGTAGACGCGCCGCTAGTCATGATAGTCTATGGGCCGGTGAAGTGCCGGCCCCCCGCTCCCGCCCACATGGCGTCATTCCGCCCTTCAAATAAGCCGTGTGAACATAGCTTTAGACACCACATTTGCCACATATTACCTGTAGAAGCAAGGTCTTCAGGATATGGTGTGTGATATAACATATACAAACTTACAGGTACATGGAGCTACAACATGTACTAGTAGTGAGGATCCCAAACATGGCCATGTGCATCAGGGCTTATTTTAAGCCTTATTTCTTCATGTCCACACATGTATGATTCATCAAGGCTTTGTTCACACTACTGTCACGGCTTTTGCCAGCTCCGGTATGAAGGATCCATATTGGATCTCAAATAATTCTAATGAGTTTCCTTCAGGTTTCTTGTGGAAATCTGTTTCTATTACAGTACGGACAGTTTTGCAGACTGAAAAACACTAACAAAATGAAAAGAAATGCCAGTGTGAACAACTAGCAATGCCATTTATGTAGCATCCATGGCATTTTTTTCTCAGTCTCAAGCAGACATTTGTATACTTCCTACATTTATGGATTAAAGATTTAAGATGTTTCTAAATTCTAACCATGACAAGGGGGCATTCTCACTACATCTAGAAGTTAGATATATGAGAAGAAAATAAGCTAATCACAGTTTGCTCCACCCTTAGGAGCAGCAATGGTGTAGAGTAGAATTTAACAGGCAACATGTATGAACAGGTCTGTTCTAGTGTTCTTTAATTGTAAGTGCAATACAATGTATGCCAAGTTTGGCGCTCTTTTGGCGCCAGATCAGACACTTTGTAATACGCCAAAGATGCGAGGGGGCGTGTTTCGACAGAATGATAGCATTGGACACATTTATGAATGTCAAATTGCAAAAGTAAGTGCATGACTGTCAGAACAACCAGACCAAGTTAAAAGTGGTCTAACTGAGGCCAAAGTTGTCATAGACCAACTAGATTTGCCATTAGGACAAAAAATGTAAAATTATTTCTCAACTTATACTACAAAAATAATAAAAAGCAATGTATGATAATTATCAAACTATAGAAAATGAATCATCTAAAATTAATAATAAATTATATAGTCTAAAATTAATATTAAATTAAATAATATCCAAAATATTTTTATTATTAAAAAGAAAAATCTAAAAATCTGTACAAAATTTTATTATTAACATAAAACCTTTACAATACAAAAGCAACTCAATGAACTACTTTAATCTTTATTGAGAAGAACAGAAGCTCCTAAGTGTCAATCATACTGTTCAATGTTTCTCATTCTACTATGTTATAATGCTCGCCCTGTGTATCTCAATTTGTCTAGAATGTTGCAAGAGATAAGTAGCTATTACTGTCAATCATACATAACAACTGTAATATTTGTATTCTGTTACTTCTCTTGTCTATAGAGACTAGCGCAATTCATTGAGTTAATTTTCCCCCAAAAAATTTATTATGTTAATAATAACATTTTGTTCTGATTTTTTATTTTTCGTTTTTACCAAAAATTTTAATAATTTGGTGATCAGTGTGGAAATTTAATTTTGCTGCTCTCAGCCTTTATTCTGTGGTGCAACAAGCAAGATCACTACCATAGATTCTGTTCACGGACATGCTAGTCCAATGGCTTTTCTAGCCTGCTGGGATGTGTTTGCAATCACTGATAATACTATAATACCCGGATTTATGGTAGATGCTGTATTGGTTTTCTAATTTTATATTATTAAAATTATTATTAATTTTATAATATGTCATTTAATATTAATTTTATATTATTTAATTGTACATTCATTGTCTATTATTTCATTAGACATTCATTTTATATTAGTAAAAAATAATTTTACTTAAAGGGGTTGTCTCACTACAAGGATTGCTTTTTATGTTAAAGATCTTGCAAAAACAAGTCACTTTGCAATATATGTCCATTAACATTGTCCTACCTATTCCTAGATATCCCCTCTTGTATGGACTGCATCAGCTTCTCAGGTCGCTATAGCTACAGACCTGTTTACTCTCTCCTGATAGGCTGCCAGCACTGGTCGCTATAGCTACAGACCTGGCTTCTACTGCAGCCTGGTAGAAGCCAGTAAACACGCCCCTGAATTCAAAATGAAACCAAGAAAACAGGACTGAGGTAAGATGAATCGATGTAGTGAGACAACCCCTTTAATGTAGTTATTAGTCATTTTGCCCCAAATATTCAATTTCCCTACAGCAACCACCACTGATGAAGTAAAGCATTACGCAGTTCTCACTATTGTGTTAGAAACAGATGAGAGATGCTCTTATTAGCCACTCTTTATTCTGGCTTAATCGTAAAGGTGAAAAACATTTGTTAACTGAGAATACCCTAAAAATGTTTTAAAAATAATTTTTTTTCTTAACCTGACAACTCCTTTAATTTACAATATATTATACCTATTAACCATTAGGATACTAATACATAATATATTCTGTGGTGTTTTTTTTACCATACTATACTTGAATATAAATGGAGAAAAAAATTAATGTTATCTAGGAATATCTTAGGACACAAATACTGCTGTGAATGAAGACCAGAAGCTAACAATTTGAAAAAACTGAAAAAACCTCAGCAATGTGGAGCAAACTCTCATGTTTCTACTCTCATTTTAGTAAACCGTGAAAGCATTTTTAGGTCAGATCAATTGTAGCCCAGAGGTCCAGGAAACACTGGGGCAATATGAACTGCAGTCAATACTGTTTTAATTGTCATTAAAATATTTTTTCAACAATGTTGATGCATACTGTACGCTGCTCGGCTCATAAGTGTAACTATAGCAGTAGCAGCCACAGCAGCTTCTATGGGGCCCATAGCTCTAGGGGGCCCACTCAGGTGTAATATTGTAGCATTTTGTAGGTAATGGGGGCTTTCGGCTACCTACCACTACTATGTAAGCTCTCTGATATATAGCATTAGCTTTAACTTTGTAAGTATACAGCTGCTTGAGTTTCTTTTCATTAGGTGTTGGGACCATTTCTCACTCTGCCAGTGGGGCTTATAAATACTTGTTACGCCCTGGTTCAGCTATAACAATTAAACCCCTGACAGATAACATGAATAACGTGGATTATCTTGTGACAATAGTACCTTTCAGGGAGTGGGATTTATTAGATAGGAAGCTAAGGGCATGTCCCCACTGCACGGGTTTTCGTCCGTTTTTTCAGACGGTTTGCAGTTTTGCGACAGTTTGCGGCCAAAAATGAGCACAATGGTGCTCTATGGAAAACCCGTGCAACAGGTTTTCCGTCTGGCGCTTTTTCTGCCCGCAAAGCATTCTACATGCACGATCTTCTGTCCGGTTTTCGGGCGGAATCTGTGCTTGTGAATGTGAAGGGGGAGGGCTTTTCTCCGCTCATCGCGGAAAACCGTCCGGTATTTGTCCTCTGCTGTGGGAACGCACCCTAATAGTCAGTTCTTGAAGTTGATGTGTTGGAAGTAGGAAGAATGTGAAATCAGGAGGATCTGAGTGTCTTCGACCAAGTCATCCAGCCATAATTTGGGTCATAAAGGTCTAAAGATCAACAACCAGTAAACTGGTTACAGAGTAATTGGTGTTCAAAGCTCAATGTTGAGAACTACTGTTGCAAAAATTGCTGACAAAGCTAATGTCAGCTGTGATCGAAAAGGTCTTACAACAAAACATCACAGCTTGCTACATTGAAACTACATATCCACTGCGGTCCCCTGCCAAAAGTGCCAACTGTGAGAATTTGACCATCAGAGCTGAACCATGGAGAGATAGAAGAAGATGGCCTGGTCTGATGGACCATATTTTATTTTACCTCATGTAAATGGTGCCCTGTTAGTTACATGGGGAGCAAATAGCACCGGAGTTCACTCTGATAGTCAAACAAGCTGGTAGAGGAAGAGTCATTCAACAGGCAATGTTGTGCTAGGAAACCTTGGATCCTCGCATTAATGTGATTATTACTTTGACACATACCACCTATAGAAATGTTGTTGCAGACCAAGTACATGTCTTCAAGGCAATGGCCTTGGCATTGACATTTTTCAGCAGGACAATATGCCCTGCTGCAAAGGTAACATTGTTCAGGAATGGTGTGAGGAACCAAACAAGAATTCCAAGATGTTGACTTGGTCTTCTTATCCCCCTGATTTCAAACATCTGTTGGATGTGCTGGTCCTGGTTAATAGAGGCTCCACTTTGTAGCTTAAAGAACTTGAAGGATCTGCTGGAAAAGTCTCAGTGGCAAGTGCTACAGGACACCATTTTGTGGAGTCCATGCCTCAACAGATCAGAGCTGTTTTGATGGAATGAGGGTAACCTACACAGTATTAGGCAGATGGTTTTTAAGTCATAACCAATAGGTGTACATCTACATCACAGTAGATGGAGGCCATAGTCTCTTCAATTACAGAAGTAGTAAATCTCTAGTCAAGCATCTTCTTGGGAAATCTAACTCTCAAGACAATAATAAAAATTACAACACTGACCCATTAATATGTATGATACAAAAATATCATTTAAACACTTTTTGTAGGTAAGAATGTACATATATATCATGCTAAAAGAACAACACCAATATATTTACTTTTTATATAAACTTCAAACTGTTTTATGTGGTCAATAAAGCCTACTAATAAGCACCATTTACAGTATGTGTTCTTTACAGGGAATCGGGATGTGACTAGGTGTTTGACCTTAAAGGCTATTCGACATAATTAAATAAAATGCTATGCCCATTATATAAAAAGTTGTGGCATTCAAATCTTCCCATAAATACATAGGTACACAATAGACATTTATAAAGCTTTCAGCTCCACTATTAGTAGAGTTTGACTTGGCTAAAGTTATTTGACGTCAGAGTTTTCACAAGTCTCAGAAGCTCAAGCACTTGTATTTCAAGAAGTAATCCTGCACCAGACCAGACATGTTCCTTTTGATTTCATCAAGTCATTTCTTTGGTAGTATGTAAAGGAAGCAAATTGTCTGGAAACAGATTTCTGATAAAGTTCATGTGCCCGTTGTCATCTTATGAGAGGAGATTGCAGGAGTTCTCAGCTTTTCTTCATTGTGAATTTGTCATCTTGAAGTCCCACAACAGGTTTCCTGCCGACATGGCGTGGTGGGTTGTCACATACTATAGCTATAACTATAAAGAGTTTTAAGCTTTAGTACACTGTCCTCTCTTCAAACTGACATCATCAAGACCAACATGTCCTGATCGAACTTTTCCTCGTTCTGCTTTAAAGACAATCTGTGGAAAAAAAACAGACGGTAAGTTAGAAAGGAGCAAGGGGCAAATATACAGTACTGTGCAAAAGCTTTAGTCAGAGGTGGAAAAAAGTGCTGCAAAGTAAGAATGCTTTCAAAAATGAAAGTGTTCACAGTTTATTTTCTATCAATTCATGAAATTCAAAGTAAATGAACAAAGAGAAATCTAAACCAAATCAATATTTGATGTTATCACCATTTGCCTTTACAACAGCATCAGTTCTTCTAGGTACTTGTACACAGTTTTTAAAGGAACTTGGCATGGAGGTTGTTCCAAACATCCTGGAGAAGTAACCAAAGCTCCTCTGTGGATTTGCTCAAATTCTTCTCTGTCTTCTTGTAAACCCAGATAGATTGGTGATGATGAAATCAGGAATCCATATAATTTCTTCCAAAGACCGCAAAGGCAAAGGGTGATCCCACCAACAATGATTTAATTTCGCTTTGTTTTTTTCACTTTAAATTTTTTGAATAAATAAAAATAGACCATTTACACTATCAAGACTGTAGTATAGTTGTTGTCTAAAACTATGGAGACAAACATTAAGACACATATCTGCATTGTAGTTGTATTTACAAAAAGTAGGATATCTTTAATCAACGCCATTTGCAAAGTTGCTTCACTTTTCATTTTAGATGCTGTACAGCAATACAAATATGCAAAAAAGAAGAAGTGCAGACAGCCTAATTTTTTGGGCCTTTTACAGGAAAGGGCCCCAAGAAGAAGTATTGGGGTCAATCTGCAATTTTACAAGCACTATAAAAATTGGTCAGGCATGTGCAGCATATAAATTATTTTTTGGACTTCACACATTACATAATGAAGGTAAACAACCTGAAAACCGTACTATTCCTCTCATACCATAACAATAAGAGGGTAGGATGATACGTAGAAAAAAATAATTGTAAGCTGTAGGTGTCTCAGAAAAACAATGAAAAAACATATACTAAGCTTACATAATTGTTTGGAGCTGGATGTGCCTGTCCGGAAATAGATACCGGTTGACAGAAGACATACAATGCTGGAACATTTTTTTTTGTTATGAGGCACTTTGCGGCTTGCTATTATTTTTTTTTATATAGAAACAAATGACACCAGCGCTAACTCTTCTATATGTCTCCCAACTAAATGTAGCAACTTTCCAGAAAATAAAATAGCTCAACAATCACTGTTGATTGAAGCAATGGTGAACACCTGATCCAGTGGTTAATCCACAATCAGCTCTTCTACCCTAATCAACTCTGTATCTCACAACTAAAGGTCATTATAAAATACACATAAAAGCACCAAAAATTACAAGAACTCTTGCAACGTACCTAAAAGCTCTTTCCATAAAATGCATCCGATCGTATTATATCCACAGCGATCCACTTTACTGACAAAGTAAGGAATGGAACGTTCGTGTTCAAATTAACCAAGCGCTCCGGCCGGCAGCGCTCAGATATCCAACACGTAAAAACTAACTGGCAGACTAAGGTGACGTCACCTAGACTACAGAGGCTTGTCCAATATAAAAGTACCAATGTGTTTCGGAAGAAATCAAGGCTTCCTTCATCAGGGCTGCATTGGAATTGCCAAGCTAGCATTAACTACCATCCCTTTCTTTCTGTCAGTTTAGATGAAAGCGATTAGATGTAAATATAAAAACTTTTAATCTTTATTATCAAAATATTAAATTTTTTTTTACTAAATTCTCACTAGCATTATATAATCCTTAAAAGTAATAAATCCCAAAAGATACAATAATAATAATAGTGATAATCCCTAAATAAATCCTTAAAAATATACATATATGCAAGTACCATCATGCATTGTGTTCCTTATTTAAAATGCAAATATTTCAATGTCAACATTAAGGCCATTTGGTACCTGAGTATTTAAATTAAAAATCCATTTTGTTTCTATCCTAGACATCTTACCAATAAGATCCCCTTTCCTCCATCCTAATTTAACTTGTTCAATTCCAAAAATTTTAAAATTTTTTAGGGATTTCTCATGCAGGTGACAAAAATGTCTGGATAGTGGATGTCCTAAATACCCTCTCTGAATGTTATAAAAATGTTCTCTCAAACGAACATATAATGGACGTTTTGTCCTACCTATATACATTTTGTCACATGGGCATATTATCGCATATATTACATATTTGGTTTGACATGTAATATGATCTTTAATTTCAAAACGTTCAGAAGTAGTTCCATTACTAAAATTTAAAGTTTTACTTTTATTAGCATGGCAACGTCGGCATGCATAACAATGTCCACATGAGTAAAAACCGGACCGTTTTATATGGTTATTTTCCAACCAGGTAGTTCCTGTGTCAATACCATTACTGCCGGTGTTTTTAACTGAAGGTTTGACCATATTTTTAACCGTAGGTGCTATAAAATTACCTAAATTCCTTGCTTTCTTAAAAATAAATCTAGGATTCTTTGACAAAAATTCTCCAATAATTTTATCCTGTTTTAAAAAAGACCAATGTTTATAAATTATGTTTTTAAAATTTTTTGTGTGATCATGATACTGAGTTATAATAGGGAGTTTGGCTATTTGTTGTTCTATTATATTCTCCTCCTCTATAGTAGTTTTATATTCCTCATTATTTTTTTGTTTATTTAAAAGTACTTCTTGCGGGATCTTCTTTATTTCTTCCTTAGTTGCTTCTAAACCCTCTTTATTGTATCCTCTACTTAAAAATTGGGAGCATAATTTATCTGCTTCTTCCTCATAGTCTCTCGTTCTTGTACAGTTCCGTTTAATTCTCAAAAATTGGCCCTTTGGTATGTTTGAGAGCCATCTAGATAAATGGCAGCTATTGTATGGTATAAAACTATTAGTATCCGTCTTTTTCCGATAGCTCTTAGTTTGTATAGAATTTTGGTCAATAAAAATTGTAATATCCAGAAAATGTACTGCCTTTTTACTAAATTCATAGTTAAATGTAAGGAAAAAGTTATTTTTGTTAATTTCATTTAAGAACATATTTAATGAATCTAATGATCCTTGCCATATCAATAGCACATCGTCTATGAATCTTTTCCAGAGTATTATTTGTTCTCTTAACTTACCTTCTGGATAGATCATAGACTCCTCCCAACCGCCCACATAGAGATTGGCATAACTCGGAGCAAATTTATTATTTTTTTTTTCTACGAGCCAGACAACCTCTTTAACGTTTTTGATGGTCCGAACCTTTGGAGCTACTTGAGCAAATTCCTCGGTGGCTTGTAACCTGTATAGCTGAGCTTCCAGCCATCTCAGGTTTGTTTAAATTAATGGGGAAAATCCTTTAATCCCTCCCAGCAAAGGGACATACACTTATCTCCATTGGATGACACATAGAACTGTGCTTCAGCTGCAATAAGAGCCCAACCGATTAACAACTTAGATTCCATGATCAATAGCCAAAAAAGTTTGACAAAGGGAGGGGGCTCCCTCTGTCCTCCATCGGCATCGGACAACCCCTTTCAAGGGGTTTTGCCATGATGAAATATCCCCTTTGGAGGCTGGCTCATAGCTCACTTCAAGCTGGCCTCAGTAAATGGGGAGATGGCCACACTTGTGCAGCTCTCTCCAATTCATAACTATGGAAGTTCCGAATATAGCTGATCACACTCGTTTGGCTATGTTCGGACCTGCTATAGAAAAGAAAAGGGTGAAATGCACAAGTGCAGCGCTCTACCTGTTCTCTGAGACTGGCTCGTAGCGAGTTATGAGCCAGCCTCCACAGGGGATTCTTCATCATGGTATCAAAACCCCTTTAATATTATTGTGATCGGAAGCAACAAAGAAATCTTTTTGCAAGGCCTGGCTATAAATGTCAACTGCAAACATGCAGGCAAATGTAGTAATGATAAAACTAGTTACAGGTCTACTTACACTTCTGACACCTGCCCCTGGCAAAGTGATATGTGTTTCGCCCCATCCATGACTACTTCCATTTCTTCCCCACACCGCAGGACCATGAACGCCTGATCTTCTTACAAAAACTTGAAGTTTGCCAGAATTCTCGCCAGACACTAAGTGTCTAAAAGACAAGCAGAGGTCTCCAGAATATGAAAGGTGTCCAAGTGGAAGGACCAGCCGTGCTACCTTTCCAGAGCCTGCCTTGGGTTCCATCACTGTTAAATATCTTCCCCCTGAACAGAGCAATGATAATCATAACATACAGTAATATAAATCTTCCAAGGAGAACAGTACATTAGAGTCATCTGATTAAATTACTTTATACTATACATACATTCCAATTCTATATGGTGGTATTACGAAAAAGACAGATAGATAGATCTTTTAACAACATGGAAGCAACTTAACATTTAAGCATGGGTGAATAACCATTATTATTAAATACATTGCTGTTCTGATTTTGCATTTTGAAAATAGTACAGTTTTTCTCTCCTGCTTGTTTACAGGTGGTTTTTTAGTTTGCTGCCAGTGCCTTCTTTGGGCTGGGCAAGGCGCACAACAACATGGATCACAAGGTGCATTGAGATAGGAAGAGGTGCGATGGCCGGTTGTCAGCCCTGCCTACCCCAAGAAACTGCCCTTTATGGGACCTACAGGACCTTTGCATGTCCTTGTGATGTCAAAGGTCTTGTAATTCTAATAACACTGCAGATGAGGAACTGTGGCACCAGGCAAAAGGATAAAGGAGCAAGATATTGAGTGGAGAGAGCAAGAACAGCATGTAAAAGAGGGGGAAGATGTGGGCTACAGCCACAGTCTGTTTGCGTCAGGGAGAGGCTACAGCACCAGTGCATATGTGACAGAGGAGGGGGCTACAGTAGTAGTTTATATGTGACGAAATGAACAATGTTGGGTGGGAAGGGGAGAAAATAATGAAACCTAGTACTTGGCCCAAAATGTTAGAACAGCTCTGGTCAGAACGAGGCATATCGCAAGACCTTCCTACTAATGGTCTTCAGTAAGGATGAGTTGCCAGAAGCCTGCATGCCCACTGTTTTTGAGAATTATGTGGCAGAGTGTAAGAATAGTGATTAGGTTTCCCTGTTGCCGGGGTTAACATAGAAGAAATAACTGTGAGTGCACATACATATTACCTCCCCTACAGCTTCCCCTGAATCACTGTGTGTACAGAGAAGTCTGTCAATCATCCTGTGTGGGATAAGCAGGACTTGCACTGTCTCTCCTAGGAGTCCTGTCTGGATTTACTCTGCTTTTTACTCTGAAATCCTGCTCTAAATCATATAAACCAATATAACACAGAGCTCAGCTTCTCCCTCCCTATCACATCCTGCTCTCAGATAGGACAGCATAAACCAGGTTTGCTTTAAATAGTAAAAATAGGTCATATCTATAAATAAGAAAAAGTCAGAAGAAAAGGTCAGCAACAGCAATCACAATTTGTCTGATGAATGGATATCTATGCCGTTCATGTCAGATGGTAAATTCATGATGGTAAATCCAGTCGACATTGTGACATCATTTTACCTGAGTCATCTTTGACCAATTCCCAGTGCAGATCATTTTCTCTATCCCTAATCCAGCCGCATAATCCATTGTCGAAATTACAGCTATGGACCAGAACTCCTGTAAAATAGCAATATTACAGTATTGTTATTAAAATCAAAGGCTTGGAGCGCAAAGTAAAATGTCAGTGGTAAACAGATAAGTAAAGATATTCACCCAGGTAACACATGATGTTAGTACATTAAGAGCTGACATGCATGCTGCACTCACTCATTCCTCCATACTCATCCAACACATCCTGGCATCACAAACTACAAAGCCAGCTTGACCACAGCATATGACTAAAACAGCTGCACTAGGAGATCTTTCAACGATGGGTTGTGTGGAACATTAGTTTTGATCATTTCATTGTGAACCTTGTACTAGTAATCATTAAAATAAACATAATATCATTGTATTGTTTAGCTGATATTCACAATTCTTTTGTTATTAAGGTCTTGTGACATCTGTGACATCTCCTGTATATATCTGTATTACTTTTGATAATTTCATTATGAATTACCTTGCACTAATAACCATTAACATAAACACAATGCCAATGTATTATTTTAGCTGATATTAGTATTACATTTATTATAGAGATCATATGACATCTGTGACATCTCCTGATATACCTGTATTACTTTTGTTAATTTCATTCTGAAGAACCTTGCACTAATAACCATTCAAATAAACACAATGTCAATGTATTATTTTAGCTGATATTAGTAAATCTTTTGTTATAGAGGTTCTTTGACATATGTGACATCTCCTGACATGTCTGTTTTGGTGAATAATTGTGTTCCCCTTAAATTAGAATCTTGAGCATTTTTCTCTTTTTTATTTGTGTTCTGTTCATCTGTTATTTCTCTTGAAATAAATTGTCAATTGGGGGGCTGGGAAAGGTGGGTATACTTTTTTTTTTAATGGGGCCTCAGGAGCATTATATTATTTTTTAAGAAGTGGACAACCCCTTTAACCTAATTAAAAATAAATAAAAAATTTAAATATAGCAATTATCCCTTCATATATGTAATTGTTTTAATTACAAAAATGTTCTTCTACAAAATAAAGTTTCCGGTTTTCTACATAACAGTTTAATGCAGGAAACAAATACTGGTAAAGTATTGAATGCTGAATTTATCCTACTTGATATGACATACTTTCAACAGCAGGCGTATAGTGGTTCACACAGGTACGCACCAGTATACACTGTGTGAATTCACCCTTAAGCTTCTATAAAATGTAGTCTAACGAGCAAAATCTGAAGGGCTATATCCACCTGGTATTTGGGCAATTTTGTAATAATAAGTAACCATGAGATATTAGAAGGCACAAAGATTACTCGATTTCACACTTAAATTAAGAATATTGAAAATATTTTCACTAGATTAAAAATTCTTACCAGGATCATCATTTTCCTCAAATTCGTCAGCACTCAGTCCCCTCTCAACATCAAAGTGGAAAAATATATTATTTTCATGTTTTGGAACTGTAATATAAAGACAGAGGGTTTTATAAGTCACTGCTAGATTAGCCTAATTACTCTATCCAAGAGTCCAAATTAAAATAGAAATAGAATTTGGTTAATGCTTTAAAGATATACAAGACATGATTAAACATAAAGCTACATATATTTGCTGCCCTTACTTTTTTCTTGAAGAAAGATCCACAAGAAACCATATTTCAGCAGACCTCACAGATGGCAGATAAATCAGATCCATAAACTGTATCCTTAACCTAACATGACTCATGTGACTCAGGTTCGCCACCATGGTTAGGTGGTGTCACATCATTATGGGTGACAAGTCACTGCGGACTGTGATGGAAATTAGGGGAACTTTGTAAGTATATTTAGAATTAATTGTTTTCCTTTTGAAGCTTCAACGCTTCAAAGCAGTGGTGCTGATCCTTGGTGCCCACCATTGGAGTTGATTGTTGGAGTCCATCAGTGAAGTTGATTCTTGGTGCCCACCAGTGGAGCTGTTTCTTGGTGCCCACCAGTGGGGTTTTTCTTGGGGCCTACCAACAGACTTGATTCCTCTCCCTACATTTACTGTACGTGACTGTATATGACTCCTGTACCCTGCCTTTTGCTTTCTGCCTCTCGTTCTCGTTTCCTCCCTAAAAAGCAGCCCAAGGCCTGCCATGCCAAGTTTTCCATCATGCCCAAGAGTTTAAAAGGGTTATCTCCTGCTCCCATGTTAACCAGTCCAAGTCACCACTCCCCCTCCTGTAAGTTGCTTGAGAATCATGTCTATCTGCCCCAAACCTCTTCCAAGCACTGATTTGGGTTCCCAACCACCAGCTCTCAAACTTGAGTAATTGCAATAAAATAACTTTGTATTTGGTTCAATTCTACAGGTGAGTTTTTTTTTACATAAACTAAAAATGTCTAACTCTTCATGCGCTTTCCACCAGATCTCCCCCTCTGTTTTTTTTCTCTGTTGAAGCACACTAAATTCAGAGTTTTAAACTTTAATTACCCACTTTAGTTGTACTCACAGGAAAAAGAATAATATATTGGGGATTTAGCAAAAAAACTAAAGAAATCACAGCAAAGCATATACAAAATCCACTCTAAAATATAACTTTTAATACTTGTCGATTAAAAAATACAAATATCTATAATATATCATCATTTGACGTACTACAACCCCAAACTGGAGAAAGAATATATACATACAGATAGGCAATGAATCACCTGATGACCACCACACTGTCCAACAACCATATGCAAAGACACAGAGGGGCCCCTCATATAACTCTATTCTGTCACCTATCAATATCCTAACAAATAAGTGGGGACATCGCTCCAAAAAGGGCGGCCCCAACTCCAGAAGGCTCTCCTTATATGGCCCTTACACCTATACAACTCGAATGGTGGTCACCATACACCTCTTCAAAAATTATAGTGACTATGCCACATAGAAAGTGCAGTATACAAGATAAATTCAGATATTAATAAAAAATATGTATAAAGACCACATCCCTGTGGTCCACCACTCGAGTTGTATAGGTGTAAGGGCCGTATAGGGAGAGCCTTCTGGAGTTGGGGCTGCCCTTTTTGGGGCGATGTCCCCACTTATTTGTTAGGACATTGATAGGCGATAGAATAGAGTTATATGAGGGGCCCCTCTGTGTCTATATATATGGTTGTTGGACAGTGTGGTGGTGATCAGGTGATCCACTTTAGTTGTCCCTACATTTCTAAATTTAATGTGCATACTCAACCACCTTAATCTTAGTCCTTTTGGGCTTTCCACGTGTTCTACTTTTTGCAGTTCCGCTTAACCCATCCGACAACTGTTTTATAAGGCTCTGATGTGGTATAGCATTCAACAGATAATATTTGAATTGAGCACAGCCTTACTTAACAACATAGGCCACTTTATGTATGGATGGGAAGATTTAGTTATTGTTATGCCACTTTTGCAATGCCAATGCTGTGCTATGATTAGCAAAGGAAGTCGGCAGTTTTATTTAAAGGAACCATCTATGCAAGTCATTTACAGGGCTTATCTGGTCCCAAGCGGAGTCCATAATTTGTATCCATAGGTTGTATCTTCTTGTTTCCGGGCTGTGATAAGCTGTGGACTACTCTAAACATATGGCTTGCCCTTTAGTAGTATGTTTTTTTAAAAGCACTAAGACACGTCTCTGTGAAGATAAACTACCAGATGCCTCATATACATCCTAATGGTTGTGGAGTTACAATTTGCTGCTAAATACAGAAGTCTCTCTTCTTATTATCATATGAGGTAAATAATAGTCAACAAAAACTTCTACTCATCTACTTTTGGAAACTACTGTCTTCTTTAAGAAAATGCATGCTACCATCGCTGGCACCAAGCAGATAATTCTATATTTTCTGTACAACATAACCTCATTTGTAGATCTTGTATTTTTTACTTTAATTTTTTTGTTTAAAAACCTTATTTTATGATTTTATTTGCTTTAACAGGAAAAAGTAGAAAGCGATACAGCAATCGGACGGCAGGTTCCAATGGATAAAACGTTCAGCTTTATTGAAAACACCTTAAAAAGTCAGCATCCCACAAAGAAAACAAAGTCACGGCTGACGCATTTCGGGCACAGATGCCCCCTTACTTATAGCGTAACACCTAGGCTTTAATTTGCACTTTAATTATCGCATTGTATTGATTTGGGAATACATTCTCTTTTCATTTTGATTGTCTGATTACATATAAATAATTGCATGTGTAAATTTTGGATTTCTTTTCATAAATATCCTTTTAAACTAAATAGATTATTCTCAATTATCCTTCAGTCGGTCATCTTTGGACACAATTTAAGGATGAATCACGAACTGTTGTACTTTGTGCACAAATAAAACCTTATAATAGGCAAGTAAGAATGGATTCACACCTGCGTTATGAAATCCATTGCTCCTTTCCGTTTTGAGACACTAAAATAGAAAGCTATGGTCTCTCATTGATTTCAAAGGGTTCAAAGTCATCAGTTCAGTATTGCTACATTCTGTCAGAAATCCACTTTTCTGACAGTGAAAATAGCAGAAGCTGCTGCACTTTTGTTTCCATAAGAAAAAAAATAAATTCTGACAGAAAGGAGCATTCCATTTTTTTTACATTGAGTTCAATGTGAAATGTACAGTATATAAACGGATGGTCATCTGTTTGTATCCGTTTTTCTGTCTGCTCAAAAGATCCGTTTTTACTTTCTGCACATGCAAACATTTCAGACCTAAAACAATGGACATTTTTTTTAACACTGCAAAAAAAAAATAGACAAACTCATGTATATTGCTGTACTAATGTGACAGCATTCGTTTGTTTTAACTGATAACTTTTTAATACATCCGTTTTTGAAGGATTTTCAAAATGCAGGTGTGAAGGCCTAAAGCCTGGTTCACAGATGCATCATTGGTTCCGTTCAGAACCTCCGTGGTGTCAGGAATGACGGAAAAATGAGCACAGCAAGCTCAACGACGGACACCACAGTAGAAATCTGAAGGACCAATTGTAATTAATAGGGTCTGTCGGGCACCGTGGATGTTCATTGGGAAAGGGATTCCATGGCTTCCGTTCTCACCTCTTTGCCGGATGTTCCGAATGGAGGCTGAGGTGAACCAAGCCTTAAACAAACTGTTACGATTCCAACCCGGGTGGCTGGAAACGTGCGGGTTGGGCAGATCCTCTGGGCCCACCGCAGGCACAGATGGCAGATGCAGGCGGTGGGTAGCCGAAGTGCAGGTCTGGGTTGGAGACAGAGCAGCGCAGGTGTAGCTGATAAACATACACACAGTTCAGGTGTAGCTGGGAACGTATGCGCAGTCCAGGTAGGTAGCAGGCTACAGTATGATGCCAGGTAACAGGAGGTATAGGCAGGCTGGTGCAGCGGCAGATGTACAGCAGGAACTGATAAACGTGTAGAAACCAACAAGAGAACAGCAGCAAAGCAGCAGCCGAGGGGTCAAGCTCTTGTGCTGAAGACAACAAACTGACACTCGCCACAGGGAGGAAGCTAATCAATTCGCGAGACGTCACAGGTCACTGGGCCGGACCAAGGACCATTGACTCCTTAAGTACCGTGCAGTGCCGCGCGCGTGCCCCTAGAGGGAGCACGTGTGCGCACAGGAAGACAGGAAGCTGGAGGAAGCCATGGTGACTGAGACCTGCAAGCAGGAGCTGGGGCAGGTGGGTGAATAGAGCCAGAAGCACCAGAGACACGGGCATGCTGACGGTCTGTAGCACGGCCGCAGCGTGAACTGTGACACAAACATTATGTCATAAGTCATTTTAACTCATATTTAGGCTGAACATGAACAGAAACACCAAACCTAGAAATTATTGATGGAACGAAATAGCAGATAAACTTGCCACAACTGTTTGCCAGTCCATATAAGTTTCTGTGTGTTCTGAAACAAATATAGTAAAGTGGTAATTCTGGGAACACAGGGATCAATCTCCTGTTGATCTGTTAGATTTTTGCTACAGGAGTGGTTGAAAGGGCAGGGAACAGGATTTCACTAACTTTTTATCCTATTGTAGCCAGGGCAAACGGGGAGAGGCTCCAGCTGCAATCAGCTGTCTTTTAGCTAGACATGGAACAATGATGGGGGAAAGGACAGGGACATGACTGATCTCCTAGGACATATGCGTAAGATTTCTTCACAGATTTTTCAGTTATAATTATAAAGAGGTATGGCCACTTTGCAATATCCCTTCTGAGGACAGCTTGTAGCTCATTCGGCAACATTCGAAACTCCCATGAAAATGAATGGGGAGAACCGCGTAAACATGGCCATCTCTCCATTCTCCGAGGCCGGCTCATAGCATGAAGTGAAAAATCCTCTTTAATATGAAATAGAAAAGGATAAAAGGAAATAAGCAGATTAAGAGAAGAATGCTGGGACAGCTTTTTCTTTTCTTGAACATTTTCTATGTTGAGCATTCCTTTAATTGTAAGGTATGCATTTGCCTTTGGGACTCTACAATTCTCCCCAAAAAAAAGTATATAAGAAAAGTAAAATTAATAAATCATAACAGCTGTAGGGCAAGGCTGGATATTAGGATTTTTCTTACTAGAAAGGATTTTAGATCTCAAAAGTAATAAATAAAGAAATAATGTTCTCATTATTCCTCCAACAACAGCATGGAATGTGAGAACGGTTTACAAGGTTGTTACTAGAGTCCTATAAGAAGCTAAACTATCTAAACAATTTCGATTGCGTTGTGTTCCTTGTTACTTAATCTTGGACCTCTTATTTCACTATACATAGCACTAATCCTGTATGAGAAGATTCTTCATTTCACAGACACTGCATGCTTAAGAAACACTGCTAAAATCAGATATTCTAGATGTGTTCCCATCTGGGAGGTCTACATATGGGCAAAATGTAGACTTCTCACCTGCAGGTGCAGAGACTGACAGGCTCTCAGGTTCACAACATGAGAGATTTCCACAATAAGTGTTCACACAAAGCCCCGTCACATAGTTTTCTCTAAAAAAGCTGCAATTAATCTTAGTAAAGGAATGTACCCTGTTACATAATGAATGCGAGATTGTCACAGCTTCTTGTGTGAATACAGGTGGGACCATGACAAGTCTTTTTGTTCCTTGCAATCACTCCCCCAATAAAACTAAATATGTGATTTATTACTGGAAGCGATTTTACTATAATTACAAACCGTAAAGGATTACACATCAGAAACCTGTAGGTACATAACGGTGGCAAACCCACTTGGCCCAGATGTAGTAAATCAGGTCCGAACAATGATACTACCACCACCACAGTGTCAAAATGGTGACCACTCTGGGAGGGTAATAACGGTCTTGAATTTGCTATTTTTGTACTCAATCTGACTCTGGATTGGTGGAGTCCAAAATCTTTGGTTTTGTAAACTTTTCCAGCCTGATGAGCATCAACAACGGCTGATTTTGATGTGGTTTCCGAACCCAAAACAGCATCAAGATCTCGACTGAAACATGTTTCTTCACTAGAGGAATTAGAGGCGTTTCTCGGCGCATTTTTGGGCGAGGTTTTGGACGCGGTTTTCAACCATACAAATCAATAGCCAGGTCACAAGACGCTCCGAAAAACGTTCCAAAAACACGTCAGAAAACACGCAGAGAAATGCGTCAAACACGCTTCAAGAATTGACATGACACTTCTTTTTCAGCGCTTCCAAAGAAGCACTTAAAAACCTTGTCGTGTGTGAACTACAATGAGGTTTTACATAGGAGTCAATTAAATTAACTGGAGGTGTTTTGGACGCTGTTTTGGGCGAGGAAACTACATCAAAATCAGCAGTGTAAAAATACCATAAGGGTGCTTTCACATGGTGCGTTATTGACGTGTTTCTTGATGCTTTTTGTGCAGGAAGGCACAGCAATTAATGCTGTACATTGCTGCATAAAAAATGCGTCAAAAACGTGTTGTGTGAAAGCACCCTAAGGGCATCAGAAACCTCCTTTCCTTGTGTTGTGAAGATCAGATTTTGTAGATTCCTGTCAGTTCACCCACTTACATCTCACTGTTAGCTCATTAACTGAAAACACCTGACTTCAAATTATCTACTAACAGTAATGGTTCACATCATTTTGCTAATCACAGATATGTGATATAGGATCTTTTTTCTGAATGTATAAATGAACAAGTCTAATATTCTTGAATTATTTGTTTCCTTTATCTACTTTTGGGACTTGTGAGAAAATCAGTACATCTCCTAATCTAAAAACGGTTTTCTCACAACAGCGATTAGCTTTAAACATGTAGGTAAATCAAGAATATTACCAAATATATTACTCTTTTGGTTTTGATTAGCTTAGTATATAAAGTAGATTTTATCTACTGCTTGTATATACAAGTTTAATTGCTCCAGCAGCCCTATTTGGCTATTGTAAGTTACTACCTGCTGTGTGTTATCTCCAGCACAGGAGCTTGTTTATCTATATTACTGACTATCTTTAACTCTTTCCAGCTATGTAGCCTTGTGTACTACAGTTTACCAACCTCATGGACTTATGTCGCTGTAAGGCTATGTTCACACGGCTCATTTACGCCGTGTGGAAGTGGGCGGGGCGGTAGCGGGGGGCTGGCACCTCGCCGGCCTATAGATTGTCATTACTAGCGGCGCATATAAGCCGCTAGGAAATTACGTCACTTATCTCCCCCCGCGGCGGATTCGCCGAGCAGGGAGAGGAGACGTAATCCATAGTCGTCTATGAGAACTGTGGATTACCGTAATGACTGGGACATATTCCACTACGGCGCGTAATTACGGACTGAAATATGTCCCATTTTAAGCCGTGTGAACATGGCCTAACAAGATCAGCTAGGAATAGCAGAGCTGATATGCCAATCACTGATAAAGAACCATCCACAGTCTAACTAGGAAGTGTGAGTGTGAAGCGGTCTGTGAAAAGCAGGCTCTGTGAAACTGCATGGTGAGAACAAGCCTTTAATACCAGGTATCCCATGAGGGATATACCAGGTTGGATACCATAAGTTAGAGAAGACCGAGCATGTGACTTCTGCAAAATGCAAAAAAAAAACCCAAAACCTTCTAATACAGTGATCTGGAACATAGTGTGCATGTAGACTAATTCTGCTAATCTCCATATAGTATATTGTCAATGTCAAGAATAAAGATTGCACAATTTTTGCTGAGTACACAAATACAGAACAAGCTAGTTAGAATTTCCAACCAATCAACATTTTTCCACCCTCTTATGATCATATTTCGGAATGGATTTTCTACGTAAGAAGTTTTGCCTACATAAAGTTTTTCTGAAAACATAATTAGTGAACTACACATACAGTCATCTGTGCTGAATTGTATTGGAGGTTTTTTAATGGGAAACTATGATTTTAATTTTTATGTCAAAACAATTCAGAAGAAACAGGTCTGAAATCTCTGAAACCGTCCCTCATGTCACTGGCAAATCTGGTGAAACGACATTAAGGACAAATGTGGGAACAAAGAATTACTCATTCTACCAGCATGAAATATTGCCCTCGCTGACAAGGAATCAATGTTCTCGTCTGCTGTCCAAATACCAAACACATTGATTTAGATCAGCCTTGAACCTATGACAGGAAAACATGAAGCTGCTGATAACTATGCCCTTTAGTGCCCACAACACCCCAGCACAGTGAGATTTAATATGCAACTGTTGTTTTTTTAGTATATATTTGTAACATATGCCAACATATGCTAGGATGTATAGAAAATACTTTCTACAGTTTTAGGCAGTAGGACTCTATCAGCTATAATATTGTGCAACAAGGCAGAAAACTAGTCAGTAGGACTAATGCCGTGATGTAACACACAAATGCTGTGCTACAATAAAAACTAAACTGAGCTAAAATAAAACTTTTATCAAATATTAACTTAAATCCAATATCTGAGGAAACTATACTGACGAAATGCAAAGTTCTTTGTATAATAAAGCCCATTCATTTTTCATCCAATAATTATGGAGTCTTCCATCACTATATGTAACATTGCTAGTCCTTAACCCCTCACCGCTGCAGCCAATTCTGGCCTCACTGACAAAGCCCCATTTTTTAAAAGGGTTGTCTCGCTACAAAGATTAGCTTTCAACATGTTGGGATCACTGAATAAAGATGTTTTCCAAATATATTGCGTTGTTCATTTTTTTTTGTTAAAGGGAATGTGTCATCAAAAATGAGTTATTGTTTAACTCAAATTTTTATGTTCAACACATTTTTTAAGAATTGTTGGTTATATTTCTTTTTAATTTTCCATATCACTTTCAATATTTTTTTTAATAATTCTTAAGTTCTGCAGTTTTCACTTTGGCCACTAAGCCTAATAATAGTCTGATACTTCCTGTTCTGTAGAATAAGATTCTCAGTTGTCTGTTCATTTTTTACACAAGCAGGGTCAAACTAAAAGGAGACACCAGTGTGTATAGATAACACAGGATCCACCAATCAGAAGAAGAGATAGTCACAGTTCACCCTTTCACCTCCCTGCACAGTGACTTCTTCCCAGGTCACAGAGCATGACTAGAAAACTCTCCTATAGATGTTAATGGGACAGAGTCAGTCTTAAGTCTCCTATGTTCATGAAGCTACTGCAAAGCATCTCTCTGACTGCTGTTAAAGCAGTGCAAACAAGGCCTAGTGGCCAAAATGAAAACTGAAAGACTTAAGAATTATTAAAAAATATTGAAAGTGAAATCAACCAAAAATTCCTAAAAAATGTGTTTAACATAAAAACGGGACTTAAACAATTAGTCATTTTTTGCTGACACATTCCCTTTAAGGAGCTACAATTGATTTTAACACCTTCTGTGCTCTCTCTGGTTCCCCAAGTGACCGACCTGTGTACTTCTCCCCCCTGCTGTTTGTTCTATCTGATAGCAGGGAGTGACGCCATCACACAGGTCGCTGCACCACAGTAAGAGCTTGTTTGTTATCTGATCTTTCAGACAAATGCCAGTAATTACTGCTGTTTACTTTAACTCAGAGCTTCCCTGGTCCTGACAGCATGAGATTTATCTAATTAGCAGAAGTCTGAATACAAAGTGGTCATATGTGTGGCTTGCTGCCAAAATGAACCAAGGGGCTACCAGATATGTATATAACACTGTATTTCAGTAAACCCTACTGCGTAATGGGATCCTGAATCAGACAGATGGTCACTATACCTCTGCTAATGAAGTTGCATCGGCAGAAAAGGCTTACATTTTCACGGCAGCATCAGAATTGAACCTCTGCTGACTGGTAAAGGGTTGCCTTCTACGATGAGTCACATTTTCTACTTCATGGAATGGATGGATGTTGGCATGTCAGGCAACATCAAAAAACAAACAACCTGCAACCATTGCTGGAAGAACACAAGCTGGTGGTGTCCATGTTGTAGTCTGGGGAATGTTTTCGTAAAATTTTCTGGCCCACTCAGTCATGTGGAAGACATTCTCAACCAATTTGGGCCTGAGTCCTTCCTTGCAGATCACATGCACCCATTCCTGCTGATTGTGTTCCATAGAGCAGATGGGATCTCCCAAAAAAGAATGAGACATGTCACACAGCTAGAAATATATCAGCATTGGGTGGAAGAACATGACCAATACTTTTTAGTACTATCCTGGCTGGCTTCCCCAGTTTTGAACCCAATTGGGCATGTGTGGGACCAACTCTATCCTGGTGTTCGCTCAAAGGATCCACCACTCTTCTAGCAGCTGTGGTATGCAGGTAGCATGGCTCCAGATACCTGTGATAACCTATTAGGACTTTACTTAGCCACTCCCAGCCCATCAAGCTGCTGTCCACGCTGCACAGGATGGTTACTCTGGCTATTAGCTGGTGGTTATAATAATGTGACTTGACGGTGTATGTTGTTCAGGTTAAAGTAAGCCAAAGTGATGCATGGAAGGCCGAGGCGCTTTGGATGCCAATCAATGTCCAAAATGCTCAGTTAGCATGGAGGGCATGCTTTCCTGTAGTGCACCTAATAGTTTAGTTAAAGCATCTGTTAGCTATCCTAATTTAAGGGGATATGTATAGCTGCCAGACTTTCTTTAAGCAATTTTACTCTGGTCGTAAGCTTTGAAGTTAATAGTAGAAATGTAAAACACTTGAAACAAGTTATACATCAATATGAATTAGGAGCTTAGTATTTCAATTAGTTCATGGACAGATATAAAAGACTTCTTATTGCTAACACACCACCTAATAAATCAGGAGAGACAAGCTTATCCCCATCTTTGAGGCAGGAACCTCAGTCGTGTTTTACTACTATTTACTGAGTGTGGTCCTTTATTTTGAAAAAAGCCTCAGACGCTGATAGATACAACTAGGGAAAAAAACTATTAAAATCTTAATATTTAGGCTGCCTATATTTTGGAAGTATTAAAAAAAAACATATTTATGAGCATCTTTTCTGCAAGTTGAGTTTCCAGAAACTAGCTTAAGCCTTTGCAATAGCCACATTTGACATGTAATATTTTTCATATTGCTATCTTTATATTGTTTAGCATTTTTGTGCTTTCCGACTGAGCAAAGAATTCCTGGTTGACTTAAGCCCCCATTCACACCAGTTGATGCCCTCATCATCTCTCCTTCTAGATATTATGCTTCAATTGCTTTGAGCTTTGTTCTGGGGTTGACTTGAAGACTAAAGGATTGAGATTTAAAGGGGTGTTATTGTTTGAGCTGCTCGTGCTGTTCAGCTAACTTTCTCAGATTGAGTTTGAAATCCAGGGGCGTGTCTCTCCTCCCAGGAGGCGTGTCTCCCCTCACTGAAGAACTGGGACATCATCATTTTGTATAAAGCAGGGGATGCAGAGGGTTGTCTGGATATAACAGCTCTGTAGCCTCCTGCATGCTTATGTCTGCAGCCTTGAGGCTCCAAACTCCAGCAAGCACCTGTCATATGTTCATCCAAACTGTACTGACAACATGCAGAGATCTTTACTCAACTACAAATGTCAGCTTCAAGTAAAGATCTCTGCTTCCTGTCAGTGACATGTGAGTGAAAACAATGATAGTATTGTTTTTACAACGAAGGGGTTTGGAGTTCTAGTCCCTCACAGGGTATATTCTTTTTTCCCCCTAAATTCTACACATAAGTAGAGAGACCTAATGTATATATGTCAATCTCTATAATGATATATATACACATACATAGCTCCCCTATATCATGTCTCATCCCCAGAGTACATGCATTGTATCACATATGTTGGAAGTGCTTGGTGTTACTGCAAGGATAGGACACTATATAGGGGAGCTTTGTGTGTGTGTATATGAATAAAATTATAGATGTCTACACATATATTTTCATATCTTTAGATATGTGTAAAAATTTTAAAGAAAAATAAATAAATAACTGGTGGGGCTTGAACTCCCAACCTCTGTCTTGCAGGGCTAATCACCTAAGCACTGTACTATACAAGCAGCTTATGCAGACACAGTGTTGAATCCTTATGTTATACACTACAGGTGATGATGTCATAAGGAGGCGGGGCTTGCATTCAATCTGAGGAACAGAACGCCTTATTTTCCAAGTAGCAGCTTAAGGACTGGATCTGTGAGGAGGTTAATCAACCTCTTGGCAAAAGCCCCTTAAACAGCCAGTAATTGCCCAGAACATTGGCCCTAAAGCTGGGAGATGTACATAGAGCCAGCAGACATTGGTTTCACTATCGATTTTAACATCTCAGAGGGGAGTAAACACAGAGTGTGCAGGCAGCCAATCACAGCGCAGGGGGCGTGGCCGGGGAGTTTCCTGTCTAGGGGCGTATCCCAACAGGCTGAATGAAATGTCAGCCAGCCAATCACAGTGCAGGGGGCTTGTCTAGGCTGCTAGAATCGACCAGGGGGCGTTCTGACCAGAAACAGCAGAAATAGAAGACAGATTTACAGAGATGCTCATATCTGCTAAACCAAGTGACAGAGGTAATGCAACCCAATTACAAAAGTGCTTATTTTTACTGTCCCCATAATCTGAGACATGATCTTTGTAACGATAAAACCCCCTTTAACGTCCACCCATTTCCTCAACTGCAAATGTCTGAACCACGTAAAACATAAACTTAGATGAATGTGTTAAAGAGCAAACAGGTAATCTGAAACGATGTCAGCAGCTTGAATCAAATCACCTATAACTAAGAATGAAAAATACATTTTTGGAATTCTCGGAGTCAACCTCAACATTACGAGATCAGCTAAATTGGCTGAACCTGACCATTAAAATCAATGAATGTTTGAAACATGATATTACTTTAAGGACTACCATACATATTATTTAGATTAAATGGGCAGTAAGACATTTACAGCTCGACCTTAAGGTGTACATATTGCTCTTATTCTTAATATCATTCTCAGTTGCAAATTGCTTTCTTTACTTTTGTTTGACAGTATAATCTGTCCCATCAATATGTAAACTTTCTCTTCTTTTGGTTTAGGGAGCATTAGAACCACAAGCTTTTGTCACTAGGTGAATGTCCATGGAGAAAATCACTGAAAAATGGGACATTATTTACTTAAAAACAGATACACGGCCATACTGACAGCCCCAATGGCTGGACAAAAAACTATTCTCCGTAGAAATCAGTATAAGCCCTAGTGCTACATGGGAGAAATTGCACAGGTTCAGATTTCTGATGAACAACTTCTCACACACGCAGCCACAAAGAAGACAATTGTTTAGTAAAAAACTGCACATTCGATATGTACAGTGGGGAAAAAAGTATTTAGTCGCCCACCAATTGTGCAAGTTCTCCCACTTAAAAAGATTAGAGAGGTCTGTAACTGACTTCATAGGTCAACCTCAACTATGAGAGACAAAATGAGAAAACAAATCCAGAAAATCACATTGTCTGATCTGGAAATAATTTATTTGCAAATTATAATGGAAAATAAGTATTTGATCAATAACAAAAGTTCATCTCTATCTTTTGTTATATATCATTTGTTGGCAATGACAGAGGTCATACATTTTCTGTAAGTCTTCACAAGGTTGGCACACACTGTTGCTGGTATGTTGGCCCATTGCTCCATGCAGATCTCCTCCAGAGCAGTTATGTTTTGGGACTGGGCAACACGGACTTTCAACTCCCTTCAAAGGTTTTCTATGGGGTTGAGATCTGGAGACTGGCTAAGCCACTCCAGGACCTTGAAATGCTTCTTATGAAGCCACTCCTTCATTGCCCTGGCGGTGTGCTTGGGATCACTGTCATGCTGAAAGACCCAGCCACGTTTCATCTTCAATGCCCTTGCTGATGGAAGGAGGTTTGCACTCAAAATCTCACGGTACATGGTCCCATTCATTCTTTCATATACACGGATCAGTCGTCCTGGTCCCTTTGCAGAGAAACAGCCCCAAAGCATGATGCTGACAACCCCATGCTTCATAGTAGGTATGGTGTTCTTTGGATACAACTCAGCATTCTCTATTCTCCAAATACGATGAGTTGTGTTTCTACCAAACAGTTCTACTTTGGTTTCATCGGACCATATGACATTCTCCCAATACTCTTCTGGATCATCCAAATGCTCTCTAGCTAATTTCAGACGGGCCGCGACATGTACTGGCTTAAGCAGGGGGACACGTCAGGCACTGCAGGATCTGAGTCCCTGGCGGCGTAGTGTGTTACTGATTGTAGCCTTTGTTATGTTGGTCCCAGCTCTCTGCAGGTCATTCACTAGGTCATCCCATGTGGTTCTGGGATTTTTGCTCACTGTTCTTGTGATCATTTTGACCCCATGGGGTGAGATCTTGCGTGAAGCCCCAGATCGAGGGAGATTATCAGTGGTCTTGTATGTCTTCCATTTTCTAATTATTGTTCCCACAGTTGATTTCATCACACCAAGCTGCTTGTCTATTGCAGATTCAGTCTTCCCAGCCTGGTGCACAGCTACAATTTTGTTTCTGGTGTCCTTCGACAGCTCTTTGGTCTTCACCATAGTGGAGTTTGGAGTGTGACTGTTTGAGTTTGTGGACAGGTGTCTTTTATACTGATAAGTTCAAACAGGTGCCATTACTACACGTAATGAGTGGAGGAAAGAGGAGCCTCTTAAAGACGAAGTTACAGGTCTGTGAGAACCAGAAATCTTGCTTTTTAGTGGGTGACCAAATACTTATTTTCCACCATAATTTGCAAATAAATTCTTTCCAAATCAGACAATGTGATTTTCTGGATTAAGGTCTACCTATGATATCAATTACAGGCCTCTCTCATCTTTTTAAGTGGGAGAACTTGCACAATTGGTGGCTGACTAAATAATTTTTCCCCACTGTACCAGTTCACCCCAGTATTCATAAAATCCACAATACCTTACAGGTGAGATTTCTCAATTTCATTAATACTGTTATCCAACAACTCACTGGCCTACTATCCCAGAGGGGAGTATTTGCTGGTATTACTTTTGCACATAAATTAGGCTTTCATACAGTGCCTATTATATGCTTACGTGTGGTATACCATGCCAGCTTACAACCAATTCATGACGACCTTACTATTCAATGGCTCCAGCACTCTGACACCGCTTCACTTGCCGCTCTCACCTATGGTGGGCTACACTTCACCCACACCCCCAGACCTGAGAACAGGCCGGCTGGAGGAGTTGGCATACTTCTCTCTCCACACTGCACTTACCAGGTCCTTCCTACTGTACCCTCCCTCACTTTCTCTTCCTTTGAGGTCCACACCCTCAGACTCTTCCTGCCATTTTCTCTCAGAGTCGCAGTTGTGTACAGACCCCTCGGCTCACCCCCGCCAGTTTCTGGATGATTTTGCTGCCTGGCTCCCTTATTTCCTCTCTACTGAAATACCAACTCTCATCGTGGGTGATCTCAACATCCCCATTGATGACCCATGTCTCCTTCGGCCTCTCAGTTCCTTTCACTGACCTCTTCTCTTGGCCTCTCACAGTTTACAGACTCTCCCACCCACAAGGATGGGAACTCACTTGATCTGGTCTTCTGTCGTCTCTCATCAATTTCTAACCTCACTAATTGTCCTTATGCTCTCTCCGATCATAACCTCATCTCTTTTACTATCAATATTTCGCAGCCCTCTCTGGACACACCTACCCGTCTTCCATTCAGAAATATCCACTCCATTAACACTCAGGAACTCACAGATACCATACAGTCCTCACTGCCCCCAATCTCCTCCCTCTCCTGCCCTTACCTGGCTGTTAAATGTTACAATGAAACGCTCTCATCCACCCTAGACATGTTGGCACCACTCACACCCCGCCCCACCAGAGTCCGACACCACACGCCATGGCACACTCTCAGACTCGCCATCTGCAGCGATGTTCCAGGTGTGCGGAGCGTCTGTGGAGAAAGTCAAAGCTACCTGCAGACTTTCTCCACTATAAATTCATGCTCAGGACTTACCACACTGCCCTTCACTGCGCCAAACAAAAATATTTCACCTCCCTCATCTCCACATTACACAACAACCCAAAACGCCTGTTCGACACCTTCCACTCCCTCCTCAGGCCCAAAGCTCAGGCCCCGGTCACTGACCTCTGTGCTGAAGACCTGGCCACTCACTTCAAAGACAAAATTGACAGTATCCGGCATAACATCTCATCTCAAAACCCAAGCAGAACCCATCCTGTCCCTCCCCGCACATCCTCTAGTCTGCTCTCAGCTCTTGACCCAACGACAGAAGAAGTGTCCAGACTTCTCCTGTCTGCTCGCCCCACCACCTGCTCTAGTGACCCCATTCCCTCCCACCTTGTCCAGTCTATTTCTCCAGCTATCCTCTCTCACCTTACTTCAATCTTCAACCTCTCTCTCACCACTGGGTTCTTTCCTTCCTCCTTTAAACAGGCTACTATCACCCCTTTACTAAAAAAGCCCTCTCTGGACCCATCCTGCGCTGCTAATTACCGACCGGTATCTAATCTGCCCTTCATCTCTAAACTCCTGGAACGCTTGGTCTACTCCCGTTTAATCCGCTATCTCTCCGCTAACTCTCTTCTCGATCCTCTACAATCAGGTTTCCGCACCCTACACTCCACAGAAACTGCTCTAGTTAAAGTCTCTAACGATCTCCACACTGCTAAATCTCAGGGAAAATACTTGTTGTTGATTATGTTGGATCTCTCTGCAGCATTTGACACTGTTGATCACCATCTTCTCCTCAGCATGCTCCGTGCAATTGGCATCCAGGACACCGCTCTCTCTTGGTTCTCTTCCTACCTCTCTGACCGCTTCTTCAGTGTCTCATTTGCAGGTTCTACTTCTTCTCCTCTCCCTCTTGCTGTTAGGGACCCTCAGGGATCAGTTCTTGGTCCACTCCTCTTCTCAATCTATACAGCACCCATTGGCCAAACCATCAGTAGATTTGGCTTCCAGTACCATCTTTATGCTGATGACACCCAATTATACACCTATTCCCGAGACCTCACTCCTGCTCTGCTACAAAACACAAGTGACTGTCTGTCCGCTGTCTCTGACATCATGTCCTCTCTCTATCTCCAACTAAACCTTACTAAAACTGAACTTCTTGTTTTTCCCCGATCTACTAACCAACCCCCATCTGCTATTTCTCTCTCAGTATGTGGCACCACTATAACACCTAGGCAGCAGGCCCGCTGTCTTGGGGTTATTCTAGACTCTGATCTGTCATTCACCCCTTATATCCAATCCCTTGTCCGTTCTTGTCACCTGCACCTCAAGAACATCTCCAGAATCCGTCCTTTTCTCACTATTGAAACAACTCAAACCCTCATTGTTGCTCTTATTCATTCTCGTCTTGATTACTGTAACTCCCTGCTTATCGGTCTCCCACTCTGCAAACTCTCCCCTCTTCAATCTGTCCTGAATGCAGCAGTCAGGCTTGTCTTTCTCTCCAGCCGCTATACTAATGCCTCTACCCTGTATCAGTCACTGCACTCGTTGCCCATCCAGTACAGAATACAGCATAAACTAATCACTTTCACCCATAAAGCTCTCCACAGTGCTGCAAACCCCTATATCTCCTCCCTTATCTCTGTCTACCACCCTGCCCGCTCTCTGCGCAGCTACGGACATCAAACTACAGACCACAATCATCCGAACCTCCCATGCCCATCTTCAAGATTTTGCATGTGCTGCACCCGTTCTCTGGAACATGCTACCACGTACCATCAGGCACAATTCTAGCATTCGCAGTTTTAAGAGTGTCCTGAAAATACATCTTCTTAGGCAGGCCTACCAAAACCCCTAATTGCTTCTATCACACACATTTCTGTACTCCCTTACACTAGGGCATTCACAGGCACTTATCTGTATATAGATGTACAGTCAGGGGCAGGTTCATCCAATTTTTTTATGTAAACCTCCCCATATTTATGAAACAAGGCTGGACCATTGTAAATTCAGCACTTCTCCCCCGTTGTCTCCCCCAGACACCCTCATAGATTGTAAGCTCTCGCGAGCAGAGGCCCTCACCCTTGTGTATCATCTGTAAGTAGCTTTCACTGTGTAATGTATGTCTTTTGTCTGTAATTATACCCTCTACATTGTAAAGTGCTGCGGAACTTGTTGGCGCTATATAAATAAAGATTATTATTATTATTATTATTATCAATTGTGTGGATTGCCCAGAATATTCCAAGTGCCAAACACCAAATACTGACACCCTCTGCTCCCGGGTATCAAAGGACAAAAATGCATGCTGGAAAAATAAACTTGCTCGATTTTATACCTTCTTTGTAATGGCTGGTCTGTATGAACAATGAGTAGCTATGAAATCTTATTCCCTTTTTGGAAAAAAAGCAGCGGGAATGGATGTTAATGCTACAGACAGACTACAAGGAAGCTGCCATGAGTAAAACACAAGTTTATGAAAGATTCTCTTACTTCAAACAAGGTGAAATATCAATTAATGCTCAACCTCGTTCCTGATGTCCTTCCACCACATTAGATGATGAAAATGTGATGAAAATTCATCAAGCCATTCCAGAAGATTGCCATTGGACTATTGATGAACATGGATTTTACTGGGATTTCATGGAGTTCCTGCCAGAGAAATTGAATGCAGGAGTTTGGCACAAAACGAATTGACAGCTCACCCCTAAAAGTGGGAAAATCGCCTGGCTGCGTGCGGTGTTTTGAACAATTAGAAGCCAACCTTGATTTGTTTTCTAAGCTGGAACCAGAGACAGATTCTGGTGCTACAGGAGATGGGTGACTGGTTCTTTGCTGCAAGAACTCCATGAAATCTTGGTCAACTCCACAATCTATAGTTCTATGATGACCTTCTAGAACAGTGGTCTCAAACTGCAGCCCTCCAGCTGTTGGGAAACTACAACTCCCATCGTGCATTTATATAATCTATAACAGTGGGCATGATGGGAGTTGTAGTTTCCCAACAGCTGGAGGGCCGCAGTTTGAGATCACTGTTCTAGAATGACTTGAATAATTTTCAACATATTTTTATCAGTTGGTGTGGTCAAATAGCGAGGAACAAGGAACGCAGTTGATCATCATTGACATTTTATCTTGTCTCAAACAAGTCATTCCCCATTACAAAATAGGCGAAAGATCGAAAAACTTGTTAAAAAAAAAACCCAACTGGAGCCAAACACAACCTCCCCAACAACATCGGCTGGCATACTGCCTTAAAAGAGTTTTAAGGACCTTTAAGCTAGGACCCTGAACTATCAATGCCCCACTCTCCAGAAGACAATGGCTATTTTTTTGGGTACCTCCGTGTATACCCTGTGGCTGTAGAAAGTCTCATTAGATGGCCTGATCCTAAGATATAAGAATAGGTAGTCATGAACTAATGATTTAATAAGTCCTTCTAATAAAAATTATGATACTGTTTTTCCCATCGATCCTAGAAAATGGAAAGATGTGCACAGATGAGTAGAGATGGGTAAAACTTGCAGGATCTTGGCCATCATGGAAGTGGCAGTAAAACAAAGGCAGAACTAAACTTGTAAACTCCTATGAATTTTATTTTCTTTTTTTAACAATTAAGTATTTCATTGGCAAGTTGCAAGAGTAATGTTCTTACAAAAATCAAATGCAAATACATTGTGTATATAAGAGTTCAACCACTGATCATTTTTATTCGGGTTATAAATTTTCCTTAAGCCACCCCTGGTTACAGTCTATTGACGTTTACTCTGCAATGTGGTGCAATTCAAAAAGAATCCTGCTACTGTAGCCAGCGATAATAATTAATAAGAGGAGATTGAATAGCCTGTGAAGCAATCAAGCTCAAGGCTGAATGAGAATGGCATTCCTGGTATGTACCAAGTGAAACTGGCAAACCACCAGAGAAATGTCCATTAATGGTCTATTTAAAATTGGCTTTTCCTGATGCTCTAATCAACTCCCCTATCATGTTACACTTAACCCACTTTTAAATAAAAGGTTCTTTTTGTTATGTATAGAGCACAAAGAATAATTAGCCAACAGAAATGATCGCTATTGTATAATATGTACATAATATATAAAGGGGAAGCAGTGCAAATATTAATTTGAATTGGAATGGGAACCAACTGTCTAAAAGACTGTGGCCACAGCACTGAAGTAAGACTACATCCTGTTTTTTCTCAAAATCTGTTAGCATAGCTGTATTTGCCACATGGCACCTAAGGGCTGATTCCTTGAGCAGCACAATTTGGGGCAGAATATTGACAAGTAAAAAATGTAATTTATTTTAAAAATTTTGCAGCCATTTTTTGTAGTCTGCCGCTCGATATTTATACTTTGTGACTTGCTATAAGTGGCAGACTACCACGGTCCTGTTTTCCCTGCACCCTTTATACTGTGTAAGACTAGGAGAAGTCAGCATGCTTTGTTGACTTCTTCTAGTTGAACATATACTGTAGTATACAGAGTGCAGGGAAATCAGGACAGTGCTAGGTAGCAGTGTTACTCATCATAGCAGGTTATAGTAGGTCAGTGTAGTTATCAACGCTGTTTTCCGAAATTGCAATTTCAGAGAAACATGTCAAAAATTCAATCAAAATACAATGTAAAAATCCAGCCTATTGGGTCTATGTAATCTCAGTGCCCAGGGCAACAAAGACTGTAAATACAGTCTTGTCTGTGGGGCTGGACCTCCACTAATCATGTGCCATCATTTTATGAAATAAAAAAAAAACCTTAAATGAACATAAAAAGTAGCAGGGGAATAAATAAAGCATTACCATTTTAAATATATAAGAATTCTTAGATAAAAGCATTTTAGAATATCTACAGCTTTTTATTCTAAAAATACAGTTGTAACTGGTGGTAGCACAATTGTAGGAACAGTGGGGGGTTAATCCCATGTAACGACTCTGGTACACTCTGGACTACAAACAGAACAAAATAGTACAGTCAATCAGCAGTCGCGTCCAATAATTATATGAAGCAGGTATCAAATAAAAAACTAGATGGACTCACCATTACCGTAGATGTTTAAATGAGTGGACAGCAAAGCAAATGATGGAAGAAACACGGATAGTGGCGACATCACAAGTGAGTTAAACCCAGAGGTAACACAATAATAAATAACTGATCCTGAATTGTATCTCAAACTTGTCCCTGACTTCTGACCCTGACTCTAAGACCCCACTCATATTGATGAAACTAAGGGTGCGTTTACATGGTTTACATGGTAAAGACCAAATACCGGTCGAGAAAGCCCGACCGGTATTTGGTCTTTTTTGGCAAGCAGAGGGGCGACTTTTGTCTGCGGTTTGCAAATTCAAGCTGTCCCCCTTCCCAAACGTTCTTGTTTTCGGGCGGAAGAATGAACATGGTGTAAGTTTATCGGAATCCAGGCGGTGTAAAAAAACGTCTGCCGGAAAATCCGTGCAGTGGGGACTGCTGCATGGATTTTCTATTTCATTTAATGTAAACGGTTGACAGTCAGTTTATAGACGGCTTTCAAATCCAGAAACTGTAAATCCAACTGAAAACCTGTGCCGTGGGGACAAGCCCTAACTGTAACGGGATCTCTAAGCTACATCTTACCCTGACACAATAAGTATCTCTAGGACCCAGAGACTCCTTAGGTAAAGCACAGCAGAAAGTTATTCAAACAGAAAGCCTGAAATTTTAATGGACTACAAAAAACTCCACAGGGCAAGGGTAGGCTGGATCAGAAGTAACCTGGAACCGTAAAACTAAGCAGATTGCTAGACAAACATCCATGACAAAACAATCTCTCAGGACAACCACAATAATCTAAACCAGGTTACCTTACACAGCAAGCTTTATAGAGAAGCTAGCAACTATCCAATCCTCTCTAACAAGTTTAAAGGTGGTTAGCTAACCTGAAAGTTGCTTGAAATAATTGCATAGCAACTGTCTCACAAGAGATCTAATATCATGGAGAGGATGAAATGGCAAGAAAAGTCCTGTCATTTGTAGCATTTATATCAAAAGCTAATGTAAAATAACTAAAGGAATTGTGATAAGAGCTTAAAGGGGTTTTATCATGTCAGACATTTATGGTATGTTGATAGGATATGCCATAAATGTCAGATAGATGTGGGCTCCACCTTTAGGACCTGCATCTAACTCTAGTATGAGCCTCAAAACTCCTGGCTCAAAATAAAGAAGTGAGCACACTTGCATGGTTAGGCGATGTCTCCACTGAAAAAAAAACATCACAGCAAAAACAATATCCCAATTAATACCTTTTAATAGATATGCATTAAAATACCAATACTACACCCCACATTAACAATAACATATAACAGGTAAACGTACCAAAGGGCATACAAAAAACATGTATGATAATATAGATAAACTCACAGTTAGATGTATTCTAATGGGACAAATCTTCCTCAAATGGTACTCAATCCAATAGATAATTCTATACAGTCCCTAATGAAACTAGTGTAGATCACGCGGAGACATCGCCCCAAAAAGGGGAATTTTAAGTGCTATGTCTCCACTGCACACATTTTTGGTCGTTTTTTTAGTGTATTTCGTTTTCTGAAACTGCTGAAAAAAACGACTGAAAACAGATCCCATAGACTTTAAGAGTAAAAACGTTCTGTAGTCTCCACAGGTTTTTTTTTTCTGCTCATTTCTGCTCCATGTCGTTTTTTGAAACATGTTGCAAAAAATGACAGAGCAGGGCAGTAAATTTACTCCTGAAGTTTATGTAAAAAGCTGGATGTTTTTTGAGCGTTTTTTGCGCATTTTTAGCACGATTTTGCAGAAATCCACAGAAATTCTAATGCTGTGCATTTCTGCAAAAAGAACCAAAAACACACCAAAACTTGCGAAACATTCACTGGATAAAAAGGATTTGGTTTTCAGTGAGTTTTTTATCCAATGCTGTGTAGGCCTTGCCTTACTCACCATTCATTTGAATGGCAGTTTTAAGTACAACCCAGTCGTTGCATTCAGTTGTACTGGTAACGCTCATTGATATAATTGGAGAGAAACCACGCAAGCATGACCACTTCTCCATACTGAGCCAGGAGTTTCAGGTGCCTGTTCATGAAGTATTAAAACACATTTAAATATAACCTTGTTGTGGTCTGGGAGCTATTTTCCCCTCACTGATCACAAGAAAGAGTGTTAGGCTCCTTTTTATACTTAAGAAAGTCTGAATGCTAGTGCTATACCACTGGTTATAATGCCCATGCACTTCTGTGGGAACTTGATCAGCATATTTCATAAAGGCTTGGTACTCAGAACAAGTGTGCTGTTCTTTCTAAAGTTTGTAGGGAATGCTTACAGATCCTCACTAATACCATCTTATGTCTCAATGACATGCCAGACGGCACATATAACATTTAATAGGCTTTTATATGCAGTAATAGTAAATAGTAATAATATATGCAGCAACAAAGCACTATTTGTTATTAGAATACTTACTAAACACATCTCCTCTTTTTCCTTGGTTGTCAATCCTGTTATTGTCTGGTATCCTGGTAGATATGTGAGGGAGTGCTGTTGTAACAGGTTTGAGTGTTGGTGGCTTTGTTGGCGGTTGGGGTGGTCTTGTGAATGGTTGGGGTGGCCTTGTGACTGGCTGTGGTGGTCTTGTGACTGGCTGTGGAGGCCTGGTTGCTGGCGGTGGTGGCCTGGTTGCTGGCGGTGGTGGCCTGGTCGCTGGCGGTGGTGGCCTGGTCGCTGGCGATGGTGGCCTGGTCGCTGGCAGTGGTGGCCTGGTTGCTGGCAGTGGTCGTCTGGTCACTGGTGGTGGTGGCCTGGTTACTGGTTTTGGTGCTGGCCGTGTTACAGGTGGAGGTGGCCTGGTTGTGGTCTTGGGTGTCTTTGGATGCGGTTTTGCTGTAATAAAGGGTGAGGGAGGCCACTTAGGATGTCTGGAGCCAAAGTCTGGGATCCTGTTGCTGCTTCCTTCACTACCACTTAATGTGCTGCCATTTCCTTTAATTATGTTTCGCGTATTATCTTTACCTGGTATAAAATTATGTGGGCCTAGTGGATCAATCATCACTCGGGGAATTGCTGTAAGAAAAACAACATGGTATTATCTATCTGCCATGTAGTGTTTCTGTGTGCAAAAAAGTTTTAATGCCCACAATGTTTAAAAGAGCAAGTAAAATGGATTAAAGTCCTCAAAGCAATTGTGAAAGTAATATTTATTATTCTACCTTGTTCACATTTTGACATCATGAGACCAAGACAACACCTTTCAATTGATCAACAGTACCTCACCATTGCAAGGCTTCAAGCAGGATGCTCTCAGATGGAAGTGGCCTCTGAGCTTAGTGTCACAGAGTGTCAAAGGCACTGATGATGGCTTCATTGTAAACAATGCCCTGCAGACTTGATGGTGAATGCAACACAACTCCAAGCATATTTAATTGAGGTGAGAGGCAACCAAGTGTCACGTCAGATCATTCGTACCCATTTACATCAGCGGACCTGACCACACCACTAGGCACAGGCATCATCATCCTGCATGGACCAGGGTGAATATATGCTGGACGAGGAAATAGTGGTCCACATTGCTGATTCACTCTGAGCAAAAATGATGGGTGTCAATGATGCTTGAGGGAGGTCAGGTACCAGTCATCAGTGTGTGATGTAGCCAAAAGATGTCCACTTCTTTGCCTTTCTGTGACTTTTCCAGTCTCTCTGTACTGTATCTTTGTTGCAACCTGCTGATGACACTGTGACACTCAGCTCAGTGGCCACTTCCATCTGAGAGCATGCTGCTTGAAGCCTCGCAATGACAAGGTACTGTTGATCAATTGTAAAGTGTTATCTTGGTCTTATGATGTCAAAATGTGAACACCATGATTAGAAGGACAGTTCAAATCCCAATTCAAATTCATCCCTTAAATATATTAGGAGAATCAAGGATCAAACACCTGTTGTGAATTTTGCCGATAAAGGGTTTCTCCAGGAAAAGCAAATAGAAACTCAAAAAAATATAGTATAAAAAATTCCTTTATTTAACCAAATATGCTTGTTTTTTCAAGGGGATAATCATTAAAGTTAATAAAAATGGCTGCCATTCTGTTTCTCTAGCACAAACCCATCCTTGACTGTAGAGCGCGTATCTCAGGACTGTGAGCATGCCTAGACTGGCCATATAATTAACTGGGCCCCGGCTCAGAGCGTTCGCAGGGGTTTGGCGATTCCCTCTAGTGGGCTCCGAGTAGCAGCGCCGGTCTATGGCGCGGCTACAAGGGCCGCAGCATTTGCATACACGACTCCAGAAGCAAGGGGCCAGCAAGCCCCCTTTGCCAAACGGCTGCAACGTTGGGTCACATAAACCCAGCGATGCAGAGATCACGGCTGCCTGCGTGGTGCAAACGCCAGCTCAAGCAGAACGGCCCTGCTGTGGTATCAGTCAGGACAAATTTCTGAACAGATATTGCAAGTATCCGAACAGATATTACAAATGGGACCCAAAAATTAGATGTGAATGGAGTCTAACAATAACATATAAAGTATAAAAACAGGTTTTACATAAATATGTATAGTATATATATATATATATATAATATAATATATATATATATATATATAATATATATAATATATATACAAAAAAACACACAACATACTGTGTATATATATATATAGATATATCTATCTATCTATCTATCTATATATATATATATATAAAATATATATATATATATTTCTTTATATAGATAGATATATACGGTACTTGAGTTGTAAACTTTAGAGAAAATTGTTAAAAATCTACTAACTAAATAATAGTCTTTATGTGAAATTAATTTTGGTGAAGAGATGAGATTCAGCAATTAATCTTGTATTTTAGAAATATGCTGAAACTTCTAGTGCGGGGATAGGGAACATCTGGCACATGGGTTTACAAATCATTTGGTCTGGTACTGCACTCCATATCTCCAAGTCATCAAACAGGTGCCAGCAGCTTCAGACCTGAGCATGTGCAGTATCAGATCTCACTAAAGCTGTTCCCTCCTGATGTGCTACTACGCATGTGCTGGAAGACTCCAAAAGACAATTACAGTTTATTCATCATATTAAAGAAAATACAATAGTACGCCATATTACGCCACGTCCCTGACCACATAATATAGAGTACCAATATATTACATACTGTATATGTACTGTATATCAATAGATATAGACACACAAAATGATATATAGTTCAAGACACAGGGCGACATGTATGATTTTTGCCACCCAGGCACCATTTTTCTGCGTGCATTAGTAATATAGAGTGCGCCTGAATCTATGAGCCTGTTCTACTGTGGGTCATAGATTTAGCACTTTCTAGCTACAAAACGACACTTCTGGCTCAGGTAAACCGCTTTTAAAGTGCTTTACCTTTTTCAACAGTAATGCACCTGGATTTGCTGCACTAAAGCTGTAAATGTGTAGCTTCATACGGTTATATAAAAATCCAAATGGCCCTTGGTAGAAAAATGTTCCCAACTGCTGTTCTAGTTTATCAGAAAGTAACCTTTAGCTGTGCAAGGGGGTACCTTTATAATAAATAAAAAGAAATGTATTTCCTTAACAGGTTACCTTTTACCTTTAACAATTGCACCCAGTCAGTTGTCCCTGTGGGGTTAATCAAGGAAAAGGAAATTGACCATCTACCCTTGACTATTTAGTAAAGCTATGAAAGAAGTGTATGGCCGGGAAGGCTCATACAAGTGAAGGATTTTCTGTATATGGTAAGCATTCCTATCCACACATGTTTTTTAAAAATGAAGGGGTTTTACAGGGCACAGCATGTTTTTTTTTTTTCTTCTAGGAAAGAAAAAAAAATCATGCATTTTTTAAATGCAGTTCTCCTTAGAAGAGGTTTTAAATACCTTTTCTTTGAGATGCTCCTGTATCAAAACCAAGACCATGGTTACAGAACACTGGGTAAAAACCACATGCATTTGTCTGTGGTTTTCTGCTAATACTTTGAGGCTGTCTGCCATACCACTATGGTATGCGTAACCTTAGCCCCTACATTCAGTAGAAAATTTGATTAGATTTAATCATGTGAATTAGTATTATTAGTGCAGTACGCCATTTGTATGCCTGAGGCTATTTGAATGCCTTTGGCTGTCATTATGGGAGCAATGAGGCTGTCAACATGAGGAAAATTAGGCTTTGATTTCAAAATTACTCCCTGAAGTAATTTCTGGAAATTAGACAAGTAATGCCATATCAGAGGTCCCCAACCTTTTGTCGGTTGCAACCTATTTTCAAATATGCCAGATGACATTGTGCTGCACTGAGTATGTAAAGGGAAAAGCTTAAGAAAGATATAAAAGAAGGGATATGACTCTTGAATTACTGTTAACATCCAGTAATATGGTTTCAGCCTGTTACAACTGTGGCAGAGCGACTACAGGTAGTTGCCTGTTTCTGCCACTAGGTGGAGTCCTATCAGAGTGGTATATGCAACATGCCACCAAGGATACCTGGCCTTGGTGGGATAAGAGCCAGCCGTATGTGTTGTCAGCCACAATAAGCGATTGGCAACAGGGTAGTGTTAGTGTGGCTTTTCAGCCGTTCCTGGGTCAGCTCTTATTGGGAGTAGAAAATGTGTCGGGTGGGCGTCTACTCCCCATGGTCCAGGCCAGAATTTGGAAAGGTCTTTGGTTTCCTATAAAGGGCCTAGGCCTTCAAGTGTACAGGGGGTGTGTGTGGTTCACTTCCTGGAAGTGGAGTGGCGAAGAGCTGCGGAGAGGCTCTTTCCCTCTGGAAGCCTAACCAGTGGAGGCTGATAGAACGGACTGTTCTGACTGGAAACTAGGTCCAGACTCTAGAGAGAGAGGAAAGCTACATGTGTAGTAAGCGGCCAGACGGCCAGGGTTTTGTTTCATTTATTTCTGTGTACTGTGCTGAAGGAATAAAACTGGTGTCAAAGTGCCCTGTGTTGAAGTGCCAACCGTTCTACCAAAGGACAGAGGTCCAAGAGCGAAATATTCCCCAGGACGACCCAAGATGGTGGCTGAACGTGAGTGAAGCGTCACACAACCTTCTTGGTACCACCAGTGCACTATATTATCTGCATCTCTTAAGAATGGGGCCACATATGTATATGATAATGCAAGCAAAGTGTAAGGTCCACCTTTGGTTTAAAAGATTCTGCTATCTCATGAAATGCTTTCTGATGCTGACCTCAGAGAACAGGAAAATGGCTGAACTTGCGCTCTGACTCAGCCATATGTATGGGAGTTCCAAATATACATGAGCATACACTCGCTACAAGCTAGTCTTTGAGAATGGGGAAATGGCTGCACTTGCTAAGCTCTACCTTCTTCCTGTGTATGAGAGTTCCAAATATACATGAGCATACGCTCGCTACAAGCTGGTCTTTGAGAATGGGGAAATAGCTGCACTTGCTAAGCTCTACCTCCTTCATGTGTATGAGAGTTCCAAATTTATGTGAGCATACACTTGCTACAAGCTGGTCTTAAAGAATGGGAAAATAGCTGTGCTTGTTAAGTTCTGCCTCATTTATGTCTATGGGAGCTCTAAGCATAAGCTCGGTACAAGTTGGCCTTAGAGAACGGGGAAATGGCCATGGCTGAACAGCTCTCCCCTATTAATATCTATGGGAGTTCCAAATATAGCTGAGCAAACGCTTGCTATAAACTAGCTCCCCCATTCACATCAGTGAGAGTACCAAATAAACCCGAGCATACACTTGCTACTAGCTGGCTTAAGACAATAGGGAGAAGGCCTCATTTGCGCAGATCTTTTCTTGCTATGAGCTGGTCCTAGAAAACATGTATATGGCCCTGCTTAAGCAGCTCTCTTCAATTTAAATCCAAGGAAGTTCCTAATATACTGAATGAAAGCATTTTATGAGATGGCAAAACCCCTTTTTAACCACTTCCACCTAAAACTATTATTATTCTGCCTATTAGATTAAACACAATTCAACATACGTGTGCAGTCCGCTCCACTGCCGCGGTAGCCCTCATTGCATTTGCACTTGTAGGATCCCGGTGTGTTGTAGCATCTGGCATAGTTATTGCATTGATACTCCCCAGTGTAACACTCATCAATATCTATCCATAGAAAGAAAATGTGTATATTAGAATCATATCAGCAAGAGAAATAAATGCATCACAAAAAATGCAATAATTGGAGAACTGGCTTTCATTACAACCAACACATCATTTTCTATGTATTTGAGAATTAGTAACCTTGAATGTCTTTTCAGTCAATTAACTCCTATTTACTCTATAAAATGTTGATGTAATACATCATAAAATTAACTTTGGTCCTTTAATAGAGGAAGTTCACAGAAACTGGCCAAATGCAAGTGTTCAAAATGTCTATACTTACCAAAGCACTGGTATTTTCCATGAGCATGGATTAGGTCATATCCAGGATAGCATTTGCAAATGTAGCTTCCAAAAGTGTTTACACATTTCCTAAACCTTGGACATACAGCCTTTCCTGTCGCACATTCGTCAACATCTAGAAAGAAGGAAGGCATGTGCTTTAGTAACTTATAACTGAATACAAGAACGAAACACATTGCGGAAATTATTCTGCTATAACCAAAATCAGATATTATTAACGTAAGTAGGAAACAAAGAAAAAGAAAAACCATCAACTAAAGAGATCTTGATTATTCTCCTAGCATGTCCATTTTAGTAAAAATCTGTATTCCTGTAATATTACAAACATCTTTTCTTGAAACTGTGTTGTGCTGTTCCTCCCAAATAATTATGAATAAATTGACAACTAGACATTAGCAGATTCCTTGCCAGAAGGGGGTGACTCTACACAGACTACATTATTTGCAGTATTGTGTGAATCTGACCCAGTTCCAATAAACAATGGTTTGACCGAAGTTGTATAAAAACATTTTTTGTCCTTTACCCTAAGTCTACCCATAACCATAACCATAAATTGGAATTTGGGTTTTTGGGCATTTTTTTAGGGTTGACCTGATGTTGCTCCTGGTCCAGGTATGGCATCACTCTGATGTCACTTGCTCTCCAATGTCACTTCTGACCTAATGTGCTGTAGACCTTAAGTGAAGTTAAAATGGAAGTGATGATGCCACTGGAACGGGAAGCACTGTGGAGAGGTGAGTTAACCCTAAGAAGGGCCTAGGGCCAATCCCAATTTAGCTGTTAACATTTAGGGCTTGTCCCCATGGCAGTATTCTAGTCAGTTTTTCAGACAGTTTGCGGTTTTAGAAACCTTCTGAAAACCGACATGCAATGATCCCCCATAGACTTTAATAGAAAATCTGGTCAGTAGTCCCCACTGAATGGATTTTCCACCGCATGTTTTTTTACACCACTGACGTTCCTAAAAACTTAGAACATGTTCATTCTTCCACCCAGTTTTTGGGCAGAACATGAACATGTGGGTGCAAAGGGGAACAGCTTGAATCTGCAAACCACAGACAAAAGCTGTCCCCCTACATGCCCCAAAAAAAGACAAAATACCAGTCGGAAAATGGGAATGTACCCTTATGGTTATAAATAATTTTTTGTCAAAATTTTATTCGGGCCAACCTGAATCAAGGCGCTACGAATTTGACTTTGAGTTGCATGTGAATCTCAACACTACCTATTTGGTAACAAAACTATAACTGGCAACAAATCTTTAGGGAGGAAAACAGAGAAACTACTAAACTTGGAGTCAAGAGAAAACACGCTTTACCATGAAATGTAAATATTCACTAAAACAGGAACACCAACAGGTCCTCCTCAATAAACCGTTTCTTTGAGATGAAGTAATTTATGAAAATAATTGCATGTAAAATTACATTACAACACTCCAAATACTTGTAAACGTCCCGGCACTAACACATGATTTAGTTAAAGGTGTGTTCCCATAGGATATGCCATCAATGTGTAATAGGTGCGGATCCAACTTCTGGGACAAGCACCTATCTTGAGAAAGGGCCTCTGAAAGTTTCTATTGAGAATGAAGAGGTAATTGGAACTATCCCATTGACTTCAATAGTAGTTCTGAGTACAACAAAATGGGCGCCGCAGGACTAGGCTCGTACATGACTCCAATCCTGTTCACTGTCTCTTCTGTAGTCTTTGGCCGTCCTGGACTTTTTTTCAGGACATAAATACCCAGTGGTTTCTATATGCAGTTTCTATGTGGAGCAAATTTGCCAAATTTATTCTGAAAGTTTTGCTTTCCTTGCAAAATCCAAAAAGCTTTTTCTCGATTCGATGTTCCCTTCTTATGTCACACTATATCAGAACAATTTACATTTGGCTCTATTAAATGAAAGCCATGCTTTGATTGCTTGCTAAGGGCGATAAGTCAGTTTTGCTGTTATTTTCAGTCACCATTCATGTACCGCTGTTATTAGGGTGCGTTCACACGGTAAAGGACCAATACCAGTCGGTTTATCTGACTGGTATTTATCCTGTTTTGCGGCCGTCCCCACGGCCGCGGGGGGAGGGTGGGCGGCTTGTCTCCGCGATGAGCCCTCCCCCTTCACATTCACATATTCCGTCCGAAAACTAGACGGAAGAATGTGCATGTAGAATGTTTTGCGGGCGGACCGCGGGCGGAAAAACCGCCAGGTGGAAAACCCGTGCAGTGGGGACTACTGCACGGGTTTTTCGTAGAGCCCCGTTGTGCTAATTTTCAGCCGGTTTTTCAGGCGGTCTGCAAAACCACAAACCGCCTGAAAAACCGGCTGAAAACCCGTGCCGTGGGGACATGCACTTACTGTAACTACAAGCATTTACTACAGGAAAGAGCCTTATTCAGTCACCTTGTATAACACTATTGTTAGTGAGTATATGGTCAATATAAAACACAAATTGAGCAGCCATGAGGGGTTCATCTGCTAACGTACTGAACTTTCTTTTTTACATGTATGAGGTTCACAGCCCGGAGACATTCTATAGGTAAAGCTTACTGTACTAAGTAATTACAGAAGTACAATTCAGGTACCACTTACCCACACATGTTCTGCCATCTGATCCTAATTGCAAACCAGGAGAGGGACAACGGCATCGGACCTCTCCTTTTACCACATCACATCCGTATTGGCAATTTGCCATGGAGCAGGTAAGTGCATCTGTAGGAAGATACATATATGACGTTAATAATTTGTAATATAATAAGAACGGATAATACAACTAATTATTATATGTTCATGTGTTGGGGAACGTGAGGCAAAAATCTGGTGCTGACCCTTGGAATTTTGCCTGGATATGCCACAAATTTTCTGTGTCAAACCCTTAGGAATAATAATAAAGATAATCCGTAACCAGTGCAGATTTCTTATCTGCTGTATGTGAATGCAGCGTGGAAAAAAAATGAACTCTCACAGAGCTCTGCCAATGGAAAACCACAAAAGTTCTGGGCGTCAGAATATGGCGATGCAAAACAACATTTTTTTTTACATTTTTGATTTTTAGAAACTAGTGAAACATAACAAAAACTATAAGAAAACTAAGTTTTCTATCATCATAATCGTACTGACCTGCAAAAAGGTTTGATTTCCCAATAAATTATATAGCAAATTATGGCTCCAACACCACATTTTTGTACCCTGCCAAGCACATACCACCTTTTACTAAAGGATGAAAATATGTAGACTACTAATTTTTTTTGGTCCTTTTTCAAAAGTGTGTATAGTTGACTTACTCTATATATTTTTTTAATTAGCATCAATGAGACGCATAAACAAGTATAAAACCTTATGTCTGTATACGTTTAAAGGATACATTTTTACATAATATATGAATACACTAAATGGAAAGCAAAAATGTGATGTGAATGGGAACTAAATGGTGCCATCACAAAGAACCTTGACCCGCAGAAAAAAGCCCTCATACAGATATGTTAAAGGGATTTTCCCACCACAAATGTTGATAGAGTAGCAATAGAATATGCCACAGAGAGGTGGTCAGACTCTCCCATTGATTTCAATGGGAGTTCCGAGTACAGCTGAGCAAAGACATTCAGGGACCCATTCTCAAGACAGATGTAAGTCCCAGAGGTGGGAAATGCACCTATCAAACATTGGTGGCATATACTATCGATATGCAATGAAAGGGGATTTATCGCTTCATCAGTTCGTCTGTTTTATTGTACTTTCAGTTTCTCAGTTCCTCAATTCCAGGGGTGTTTCGTCCCCTCCCAGCTGGGTGTTTCTTAATTGAAGGGGGATGACATCATCCTCCCCCTTCACTGTTCGTGCTCGCTCCTGAGTCAGTGTGTTTGTTTGAGATCAGTGGGAGGGGATAGCACATCCCTGATCTTCTCCCTCCCTCTCTGTCTGAGTCCACATGTCACTGTGTCATTCCTCTCCCTATGCAGTCTTATTTTGTAAGAGCTGTATGTTTACATACCACAGTCCTGCATTCAGTCTAGACAGTCTTCTATGAACTCAGAGCACTGATCTCTTCTCCTCTCACAGCTGGAGGTTTGTTACAGTTGAATCCAGTCTACTATGCACTCATCCAGAGCAGCACAGATCTGTCTCCCTTCTATGTTTACATGCAGGAGCATTACGCACCGAGCATAATTCTGCTGTTTTCTGATTGTAGAAGCAGCTGCAGTGTTACTGTGCTGGTTGTGCAGAGTGAAATGGTGCCGGCCCCTTATTCTGAGTGAGAGAGGCAGGAATGCGTGCTCCCGTGTATACAACTGGGGGCCAGACAGAATGGAAATTAGAAGAGCCAGCAGCCAATGAAATGAAAGGAGGTGGAATCTGACCGACACTGGGGAACAGTGTTTACACAAAACGAAGATAAGGGAGACAGTGAAAACAAGACAGCTTTGCAAATGACATCCAACTGCAAAGTTGCTTGTTTTAACTGTCCCCTTATTTTGAACATATCTTTACTTCATCTTTGTAAACTAGTGCATATAAAACATAGTTCAGTGACGAACACCTTAGGCAATTTAAACGCATATATACGTGGCAGTACTTAGCTGTTGATTTTCTCCTTAAGAGGTAAGATTATAGTCCAATGGTAGACATAGAAAGCCGATCCTAATGGAGTGCAGCTCCGTGCCGCCAATGACGCAACGTTTCGGAAGGACCTCCTTCCTTTCTCAAGCATGCGCTGTGAGAGCACGCTATCCTCTTTATACCTTACGCTCGATCACACAGGTGTGTATCCTTCACTATACATATTAAAAACATTACTAGCACATACATGATAAAAATCCATTAATAACAGGTACATAAGAGAGCAGAAGAGACAGGGGAGAACATCTACAATGTGCACAGTTAACTAACCTAGAGATAGCTACGTAGACTGAAGGATTCATTTAACCCTTTGGGTGCAATTGTATCCATTGTTGCAATCCAATAGGCTTCTCTTTGTAGTAGTCTCATTCTATTCTGGTTAGGATCTGTGGTGTATACTTGTTCAAGAACACACCAACGTAAGTCACAGATATTATGTTGACATTCATTAAAATGTTTAGCGACTGTTGTTTCACCAAATTTCTCTGATGTGTCCTGAACATCTTTTTTAAAATTTCTAATGGCACTCTTGTGTTCTCCTATCCTGACTTTTACTGGGCGGCTGGTTTGACCTATATAGCATTTACTGCATGGACATTTTAACATATATATTACATTGTTGCTAGTGCAACTAAAATATCCTTTGATTGATATGTCATGTCCTCGATGTGGGTGTTTTATTGTTGAACCTTTGATAATGGCGGAACAGTTATTACACGATAGACAGGGATGTTTTCCATTGCGTCTAGTACGTAAAAATTGTTGTTTGGAGACTTGCATTGGGCGTATATCAGAGTGTATGAGGCTATTACCCACAGTTTTGCCCCGTTTGTAGATAAATCGTGGTTTGTCTCTGAACAAATGTCCAAAGTTAGGATCTGACTGTAACAAATGCCAGTTATGATTAATGGCATTTTTTATGATGTTGGAATGTTTGTCATAATTAGAGATAAAGTTGAATCTTGGGTTCTGTTTTTTAACTATTTTACGTTGGAGGAATTCTTCTCTATCCTTCGCTCTTATTTCCAAACCTATCTGTACCAATTTCTCTTCATTATACCCATGTTTTACAAATTTCTTAACTAGTTCTTGCATCTTTTGGTCATACATATTAATATCTGAGCAGATACGACGAGCTCTTATCATTTGGCTTTTAGGAATGCCATAAAACGTTTGTGGCGCATGGAAGCTAGATCGATGAAGAATGTTGTTACGTTCTGTGGGTTTAGAATAGAGTGTGGTAAGGAACGCATTGCTGGCGGAATCCTTAAAATATCTTGACGTCAAGATATTTTATTTCAGTAGTCTGTTTGTTTATACTAAATTCTGGGTAACGAGAATTAAGATAAACAAGAAATTCATCCAATAATGCTTCTGACCCTGTCCACAGTAAGAATGTCAACATAATATCTGTGACTTACGTTGGTGTGTTCTTGAACAAGTATACACCACAGATCCTAACCAGAATAGAATGAGACTACTACAAAGAGAAGCCTATTGGATTGCAACAATGGATACAATTGCACCCAAAGGGTTAAATGAATCCTTCAGTCTACGTAGCTATCTCTAGGTTAGTTAACTGTGCACATTGTAGATGTTCTCCCCTGTCTCTTCTGCTCTCTTATGTACCTGTTATTAATGGATTTTTATCATGTATGTGCTAGTAATGTTTTTAATATGTATAGTGAAGGATACACACCTGTATGATCGAGCGTAAGGTATAAAGAGGATAGCGTGCTCTCACAGCGCATGCTTGAGAAAGGAAGGAGGTCCTTCCGAAACGTTGCGTCATTGGCGGCACGGAGCTGCACTCCATTATGATCGGCTTTCTATGTCTACCATTGGACTATAATCATACCTCTTAAGGAGAAAATCAACAGCTAAGTACTGCCACGTATATATGCGTTTAAATTGCCTAAGGTGTTCGACACTGAACTATGTTTTATATGCACCAGTTTACAAAGATGAAGTAAAGATATATTTAGTCTATACAGCCTAAATGTGTGTTTATAAGTATCATTGGGGAGTTTAAAGCAAAGTACTCCTAACGGCTGGGACTATACACGTGTGCAGGAATTAGAATACGGCATTTTTTGCATTATTGGATTACCCTTATTTTGAACACCATTTAATGTAATGATACAACCCCTTTAATGTGTATGGTGGGAATACCTGTATGAGGGAAAAGTAAAAAGGTTATGATTCCTGGATGGCAAGAAGGAAAACTTGAAACTGAAAAACTGAAAATTGGCTTTGTCTGCAAGGGGTTAAGCGGTTTACTGATAGATATAGAAAATGAAGTTGTGACCGACATCCCCTTTATAAGACATGCCCAAGAAATAAGCCATCAGCTAGTTAGCTGATGTTTCATTCTAATTTCAGGAACATTATTGCTACCATTTTTTGGATAAAAGCCTTATGAAGTGACTTATTGTGGGCAGGAGACAGAACAACCCCACTTGCAATGTTTGAAAAATAGGAACAAGAAGAACATAGACGGATTCCAGCCATAGTGCATTTGAATAGATGAGGAGCCACTAATGAGGGAATAACAATGTGAGGCAGTCAAATTGCAGCGCACGGACATACTTGAACATGTTCCATCGGGCATCATCATGTAACCATTCAGACAATAGCACTTGTAGCTCCCATACGTGTTCATGCAACGGTACTTGCACGGTCGAGGCTTTAGTCCACATTCGTTTAGATCTATATGGAGTTAAAAAAAATGTAAGTTTTCTGACTGTAAAATGTAAAAATCTAGCTCAGAAGATTTTAACTATGAGCTTGTATGGTATGGTACTGTAGCATCAGAGCAATTAACATATGAATGACTACAGTTTTACAAAATTATAGTCATTAACCATCCCATGTAACTAGTTGAGGGATACATTTTTTATTCTATTAATAATTTTCACAACTAATGAGAACACTTTGGGGGACATGTATGAAAATTGTCTTGGTCTAAAACTTTCTTTGTTGCCCATATCAACCAATCAGAGCTTCTCTTTCATTTTTTCAGAACAATATATGAAATGGAAGGGGAACTGTGATTGGTTGCTATGGGCAACAAAGAAAGTCTTAGACCAAGACAGTTTTCATAAATGTGGCCCTTTGTGTGTAAAGGACCTTCAATATACAATATTAGTTGGTACTGAGATGACCATTGTATGTTGAAACCACAACTCTATGGAAAACTGATATTTGGTTCCAAAGCCCCTAAATTACACCCAGCATAATGCAGAGAGAAGATTATTAAAGAAAATAAAGCAGATAACTAATACAGGTAAGTCCTTACATTTAACATCAGAAAGAACTGCTGGAAGTCCCTTTCTATTTTTGGTAATGTACTTTATACATAATGTACCAGAGGGAAAAAAATGGCGGCCTCACCTGATGCCCAAAAGAGACGCTCCTCCTGGCAAACGTAAAGAGCAGTACAGAAATGTACCACATTGTGATGTAGAGTGGTGCTACAAGACCACCAATCAGTGCATGCACTTCAATAACATAAGGGTTTAAAGGGGTTGTCTCACTACAAGGATTGCTCTTTATATTAAAGATCTTGCAAAAACAAGTGACTTTGCAATATATGTCCATTAACAGTATCCTACCTATTCCGAGATATCCCCTCTTGTATGGGCTGCATCAGCTCCTCAGGTCTCTTTAGCTACAGACCTGGCTTCTACTGCAGTCTAGTGGAAGCCAGTAAACACGCCCCTGAATTCAAGATGAAACCAAGAAAACAGGACTGAGGTAAGATGAATCAATGTAGTGAGACAACCTCTTTAAGGCTCCATCCATATCTCATTTTGCCAACTCTTTTAAGGTATCCTTCGGGATACTGTAAAAATGTATCCCGATGGATACCGCAATGGGGCCATTGACTTTTATAGACCAAATGTAGATCTATTGTGATTGACCATGCTTTTATGTCCAATGCAAAAATGGTATGCATTCACCAATTTGGGCAAATGTAGCTCCATTAGGACTACGGTTTTCCTACTGAAGTTCTAGGCACCCCCTCTCCTTCCTCCATGCAGTATCCGGTGGGGTACATTTTTATGATATCTCGAAAGATACCATGAATGGGCTGCCGAAATGAGATGTGGATGTGGCCTTACAGGTAAAATGTTCATGTTAATTGGTTGGATCTTCCAGTCAATCAAATTTTTTGGATAAAAGCCTTACAAAAGTGACTTATTGCAGATCGGCAGAGTCTGTGACATTGTATAGGAAAAGTGTGGTTTCAAGATACATTATCCCAGTAAAGACCATAGTATGTTACAAATATTGTATTCTGAGGCCATTGTAACCTAAGGAACCACTGATGTATCAGATTTGTACATATGCTACATGGTATATGTAAAGAAAAAATTAAAGGGGTTGTTCGAAATTTTGAAAAAGAAACCTGTATAGGTTGACAAGGTGTTAAAATAAAAAAAACACCTATATTCACCTCTCCCACTGCCACCATTCCATCGACACCAGAGCTCCAGTGTTCCCCATTGATCCCCCATTAGTGATGTCACATACATCGTTCAGCGTAGCTCTGCAGCCAATCAATGGCCTCAGTGATCAGAGGAGAACACTAGAGCTCTGGTGTTACTGGAATAGGGTCAGCAGGAGAGGTGCGGTTTGTAATTTATTTTAGCACAATCCAGACCTATACAAGAGTTTTGGGAATCTTGATAAAACCCCTTTAAACAATACTGATCTGCTTTGATTTGTTTGAACATTTTAGCTAGCTCTTTACCCAAAGAACAAAACCAAACCTCATGAAAATCTCTCTATTTCAAACAATGCCTCTATTCAGCAGTGTAAATGTATACTACAAAATTGCTCTAACACATTCTTAATTATACAAATCTGCAACTTATTTCTTATAAATTAAACAACAATTCTTATTGCAAAATATGATGGACATATAATTCAGTCAACATGTTCGCTAGTGTCATGAAGTAATTCAAACATTACTACTTACTTGCAATCCATATTGTCTTATAGCTCCTCTAAAATAAAAGGTTAAAAAGCTTCCCAAATAGCCCTGATTACAAACCTACTGTTTGGTCTACAGCTACTAGGCAAACCTGTGTGTTTCTATGGTAACAGACCATGTGCAGATCCTACAATCATATTCTCATACCTTTGTCCATCACTTCTTGTTAGCCTATGTTTCCGTTTGGCAAGGAGTATAGGATAGTGGAATATTACTGGAAAATCAGACTGTTTGTAGTCTGTAGCCATAGAGACACATGGGTATGTATGAAAGTGTTTTTTTAAAAGAATTAATAAAATTAAAATATATTGAAAAAGTTTAAAATATATGTTTAGCACCAGCTCCTGAAGCCATCATATCCACAGGAATACCATCATGCCACCATACCAGTCTACAACTTTTGTATAATGGAACACATATGTACTCCAAAACACAAAGGGGGTGTTTCACAAAGCCAGACTCTTTTCAGATGAAAGCTGGCTTTTCTAATTCCTGGTCATCAGCATGTGGATAGCTATTTCTTTTGTACAGCATCTCTCAATTCTGGGTCATAAAGGTGTGTCCAAATGTGGAATCCACTCTCTATAAAGTCCATAATGTCCAAGTTGGCCATATACAGTGGGGGAAAAAGTATTTAGTCAGCCACCAATTGTGCAAGTTCCCACCTAAAAAGATGAGAGGCCTGTAATTGACATCATAGGTCGACCTCAACTATGAGAGACAAAATGAGAAAACAAATCTCGAAAATCCCATTGTCTTGTTTGGAAAGAATTTATTTGCAAATTATGGTGGGAAATAAGTATTTGAAGTATTTGGTCACCTACAAACAAGCAAGATTTCTGGCTCTCACAGACCTGTAACTTCTTCTTTAAGAGGCTCCTCCACTCATTACCTGTAGTAATGGCACCTGTTTGAACTTGTTATCAGTATAAAAGACACCTGCCACGACATCAAACAGTCACACTCCAAACTCCACTATGGTGAAGACCAAAGAGCTGTTGAAGGACACCAGAAACAAAATTGTAGCCCTGCACCAGACTGGGAAGACTGAATCTGGAATAGGCAAGCAGCTTGGTGTGAAGAACTCAACTGTGGGAGCAATAATGATAAAATGGAAGACATACAAGACCACTGATAATCTCCCTCGATCTGGGGCTCCACGCATGATCTCACCCCGTAGGGTCAAAATGATCACAAGAACGGTGAGTAAAAATCCCAGAACCACTCGGGGGGGACAGAGGGAATGACCTGCAGAGAGGTGGGACCGACGTAACAAAGGCTGCCATCAATAACACTACACCGCCAGGGACTCAGATCCTGCAGTGCCAGACGTGTCCCCCTGCTTAAGCCAGTACATGTCCGGGCCCGTCTGAAGTTTGCTAGAGAGCATTTGGATGATCCAGAAGAGTATTGGGAGAATGTCATATGGTCAGATGAAACCAAAGTAGAACTGTTTGGTAGAAACACAACTCGTCATGTTTGGAGGAGAGAGAATGCTGAGTTGCATCCAAAGAACACCATACCTACTGTGAAGCATGGGGGTGGCAACATCATGCTCTGGGGCTGTTTCTCTGCAAAGGGACCAGGACGACTGATCCGTGTACATGAAAGAATGAATGGGGCCATGTATTGTGAGATTTTGAGTGCAAACCTCCTTCCATCAGCAAGGGCATTGAAGATGAAACATGGCTGGGTCTTTCAGCATGACAATGATCCCAAGCACACCACCAGGGCAACGAAGGAGTGGCTTCATAAGAAGCATTTCAAGGTCCTGGAGTGGCCTAGCCAGTTTCCAGATCTCAACCCCATAGAAAACCTTTGGAGGGAGTTGAAAGTCCGTGTTGCCCAGCGACAGCCCCAAAACATCACTGTTCTAGAGGAGATCTGCATGGAGGAATGGGCCAACATACCAGCAACAGTGTGTGCCAACCTTGTGAAGACTTACAGAAAATGTTTGACCTCTGTCATTGAAAACAAAGGATATAGAACAAAATATTGAGATGAACTTTTGTTATTGACCAAATACTTATTTCCCACCATAATTTGCAAATAAATTCTTTCCAAATCAGACAATGTGATTTTCTGGATTTGTCTTCTCATTTTGTCTCTCATAGTTGAGGTCTAGCCATTGATGTCAGTTACAGGCCTCTCTCATCTTTTTAAGTGGGAGAACTTGCACAATTGGTGGCTGACTAAATACTTTTTCCCCCACTGCAGACATTGCATTGTGTAGTCACAACACTTCTCATTCCATTTTGGTGGTATCTGAGAACCATCAGCTGCTTTTTTTTTATCATTACCTTATGAGTTAACACAAATGCCTACTAAAGCTCAATGTTCAAAAGAGAGTTGAGGGACATAGCTGTTGGCAGATCCATGGTTTTGCAGACAATTATTTTGCATGTATACAAGCTTTAGAAAACTTAAGTTACACATGGGCTGACGTAATTGTCACAGTAACCATAACCAGGAATAAATGCAACCTGGAACTTCAACAGAATACTTGAAGGTTTGCTTAATTTCTACTGAGCATCTGTTTACAAGCAAGACAGCAGGAATCATGACATTTGACAAAAGGCGCAACTATGATCTATCCAAAACTAATTGATACTAGGAAATGTCAGATATGTCAACACACTGTAGATTTCTCATTTGAACATTAACATGCTGCACATGGGAAATGCAGAGAAAACAGCCTTGAAAGACAAGTTTCTTCCATAAAGTTTGGTGTTCAGCCAGAAGTCTGAAAGAGGTGCTTAAGATGAAGACAGATGGAAAGCACAGGCACATACAAGAATTACACTGTGTACGAAGAGGAGAGGTCAACCAGAAAATATAGAAGGACCACAAATTTGTCTGCTGAATTATATGTGATATATTAAAATATATGACCTCATCTAGTTAAAGGGAACCTGTCACAGCTATAATGCTATGTGATTAGCAGGCAGCATGTTATAGGGGCTGAGCAGAATGATATATAGTTTTGTAAGGAAAGATTTAGAGAACTTGTATTTTATTCATTTAAATCCCTGCTCATTCTGGGTTAAAGGGAATGTGTCATAAAAATAAGAGTCATTGTTTTAGTCCCATTTTTATGTTAAAACACATTTTTTAGGAACTTTTTACTTTTTTTTAATCTTTCATATCACTTTCAATGTTTTTTAATAATTCTTAAGTCTTGCAGTGTTGACTTTGGCCACTAGGCCTTGTTTGCACTGCTTTAACAGCAGTCAGAGAGATGCTTTACAGTAGCTTCATGCACATAGGAGACTTAAGACCGACTCAGTCTCATTCACTTCTGTAGAAGAGTTTTCTAGTCATGCTCTGTGACCTGGGAAGAAGTCACTGTGCAGGGAGGTGAAAGGGTGAACTGTTACTATCTTCTCTTGTGACTGGTGGATCCTCTGTTATCTATTCACACTGGTGTCTCCTTTTAGTTTGACCCTTGTGCTGATAATTAGCAGACAACTGAGAATCTTTCTCTACAGAACAGGAAGCGTCAGAATATTATCAGACCTAGTGGCCAAAATGAAAACTGCAGGACTTAAGAATTTTTTTAAAATATTGAAAGTAATATGGAAAATGTAAAAAAAATAACCAAAAATTCTTAAAAAAATGTGTTGAACATAAAAATGTGAGTTAAACAATAAGTAATTTTTGATGACACATTCCCTTTAAGGACTCCAGTAGTTGGTCTTATCAGTGATCGTCATCAATCCTTGTATGAATGTGTATATAGTGATGACTGGGACTGATAAGATCGCCCACTGGACTCCTTAACCAGGAAAAGCAGCAAATTAAATGAATAATTACAAGTTCTGCTCAATGCTTCCCCAGAGAACTGTATATCAGTTTGTCCAGTTTCTCCTGCTCTGTAACATGCTGCCTGCAGATCAGTTAGCATCCTTAATGTGACAGGTTCAATTTAAGGCTTTCCGGATCCCATCCAGGAGGTATCAAGTAGATGCCACCACAGAATGGCTAAAATAATGTCATCACAATATTATACTAAACCCATAATGTTAGAACTGTGACATGGGTTTCTTTATGGCAATATTCAAAACTAAGTTTAAATTACTTAAAACCCTAGCAATACAAGGAGATCATCATCATGTTGGAAAATCTTTCTGTGTGAAACCAACCGCCTCTATCAGGCCTATCTCCTCTATGGAGAGCTTCGATAGAGTTTCACAAAGTAATTTTCTGCATTAATCAGGCCTGGTTTATGATGTTTACTTTTGGCGTTCTAAACCGGCATCTTTGTGATGTTTTGCCTGCACTATGAAAGTTATTGCGGCACTTCTTTGTATTTATTCATTGGTTTTAGTGCTGTGCATATACATTGGTGTCTCACTAATAGCTTCTTGTATTATTGATATATGATCCATTTTAAGTCTCTAGTGTCTTATGCCTCTGGCACCATCCCAATCAGTGCAGTATATAGTAACTTGGAAGTGTTTTGAGTGGACATCATACCCCTAAATATACCCCATGAATCCTTTTGGATAGGCTTGAGAAGACACCATAACCTCAAAACAGTGTGCTATTTTCTATTGGAGCATGCTGCTTTAGGATGTTTTGACTTGGTTCTTTCTTGTATGTTTACCTTCCTCTATATGTGTTCCCTGAAGAAATGTGTATGGGACATTGAAACATGTTGGGACCCTAATTCCCCTCGAGTAGGGTAAGTATGTGGAAGGGACAGGTTTCGGATGCGGGCGCCCTATTTGGGGCGACTACCCTGGGGCTAGGCATTAGGGTGAAGTAGGGTATCTTTAGGGCATCCCCCATTGCTTCCTCTTTGTCTTCATTGGTCCTTGTGAACCTTATTCCGATTAAGTTATATTCCTTGATTTGGAGCCATTTGGTCCCCCATTGGGCAAATTATGGATTTATTGTTGTTTTATTTTAAGTACTAAATTAAAGGTTATGTTTTAAGTACACAGCAATTTTTATTTTTTCTCCATAGTGGTTTATCATGTATATTTTGGAATATCGGCATTAACTCATAAGAATCCTATTCAAATCTGTGTTTTTGGGTTCTGGTTTATGAATATGTAATATTGCACCAATATTGATGTCAGTCCATACTGTATTAGGTACATAGAGACATGTTTGTGTATTGTGTTACACATATATTACGGAGTAGAAAAGTGAAGAAATCAGGCAATACATTTTAGAGGCTAATTGAGTATACTTGATGGTAAGCTTTCAAGAGTACTTGCTCTCTTCGTCAGACATGATATTATACCTCTCTGATGAAGAGAGCTCGTACTCTCGAAAACTTACCACCATATATACTCATCCTCTAAAAGGTATCGCCTGATTTCTTCACTCTTCTACTGTTTTCTAGGGCTAACACGGTACAATATTATACTAAATATATTCTATGAGGCATCATATGGTGGGACATAGTGCTTATGTACACAGCTTTATTGTCTGCACGAGTTCTCGTATTTGTTTTCTCCATAACTGAAGTGCAATACATTAACAATTAAGACATTTATTACATATCTATAAAAAAAAAAGCTGTTTCCTATTAGTGGAAACATGAAAAATAGAGTGTGCTCTAAGGAAAGAAAGAGTAGATATAAAGAACAAGTATCATTCTCAGAAAAGGAAGGCTCTTGCATTACATATTTGGTCTGCATGCCTTTGAAAGCCTGGTCTGTAGGGCAAAGCCATCAATCCAACATTACAGAGGCCAGCCTACTGCCAAAGTATCTGCTCATTCTTCTTCAGCCATGCTCTAACAAGGAGTGCACTGGCGAAGTAGACATTAGACAATCTCACCGCCGGGAGGGAACTCTGTAGTTGGATAATCCACAGGATAGAAAACAGGCACTTCATGGTACCAGTCAGGATGGATGGTCAAAAGGCGCTCATCTTCATATGGAGGAGGAAGATATGGTCAACAATTCTTTTTTGTGGATTTTGAAATACATTAGAAAACCAACAGAATATGACACAGAAGGGCTTATTTACACATATTGTTTAGGAGGAAAGGTGTACTGAATGATATTAGTATATACACAATTAGAAGCAAGAACAAATAGTATCCATACACCTTCAATAGCTGTGTGGTGGACACTTGCTCTACTGATAGCTATTTCTCCCACCTTCCCCAAGCTTGGTCTTGAGTACACGTGTTCTCATTGGGGAAGGGGCAGGAAAACATTGCCAGGCAAAATACGTCAAGGAAATGCTGACACATCTCTATTCACATAAGATAGTTGGCTAATCCTACTGAAATTGGGTTGGGATTTGGCCAATTTTGCTTTTATTTGTATAAGTACCTAAAGTCTCGATTTCCCCTAAGTTTAACTCTCTAATACAACATTAGCACATGATGTGCTCTCAAATCTTTATCTTTATTTCTGTGACATCTGAGCATTTTGCAGTGTTTCAAGCAAAACATTTTAAAGACTTGTTTCCTGTTCTTCTGGAACGGCTTGTGACACCAGCTTTATCGTTGTAGAAATTGCATAATAAAATGATTACTTTTCAACTAGGTTATAAACATCTGTGTAAACAAAAAACTTTACGTCAATTTGATGGCTGAAGGATAAATTAACTAAATAACATTCCACTATGTCCTGGTTTTGAGGAGTTGCAAAAGGAAAAGTCGATCTTAGTTGAACTCCTTAGTGTCATCCACTGTATATGTACTGTGGATGTGTGCTAAGGCAATGTGGTGTGGGCTTAGATACAAATTCAGGTTAACTCCTTAAATGCCACGGTTGAACGCACCATCAAAGCAGTGAGATAGGGGGTAAGGCTCCTTTTATCACTTATGTTCCTCCCTCCACCTCGAATCACATAGGTTGATATTTAGGATGTAATATGCGATCAGTAAGTTGACAATATACTGCAATATAAGTATTGCAATATATTGCACAAGCGTTCGAGCAATAGCATGTACAAGTCCCCTAGGGTAAAAACAAAAATGGGAAAAGGTTTTAAAAAGTGTGTAAAAAATATAAAAATATTTAAAACAAAAATACAATTTTGTCTGTCTTCTATTTTCATTTATTGAAAAATGTATAAATTAAACAATATGACAATCAAACACAGTGGGTATCTCCTCATCTGTAAAGATTCCAATTTAATAACATCTAGGGTCACATGTATGATAACTGTCCAGGTCTAAAACTCAATTTGTTGCCCATAGCATCTGATCAGAGTGCCCCTCTCATTTTCCAAGAGCACTATATGAAATGAAAGGGGTGCGCTGATTCGTTGCTATGGGCAACAAAGTGAGTTTTAGAGTTTTCATACATGTGGCCCCTAATCTTATTTAATACAGTAAATAAAAAAAGAAATAACCAAATGCCAAAACTGCATTTTGGTGATCGCACTTTCCCCCCAAAAAATGAGTAAAACGTGATCAGAAAGTTGAACATATCCCCAAAAAAATAATAAAAACTAAAGCTCATTTGACAAAAAATGTGATCTCACACAGCTGTCAATAAAAATTCTGGGAGTCAGAATATGGCGGTGTAAAGCACGTTAACAAAAAATAAATCCCTGTTTCCTCCCTCACAATAAATGCATTGGGAGGCATCGACTTAAAGGGGTTTTGCCACGACTTAAATATATGTCATCAAAAAAAAGTGAAGCCTCTGAGATCTACAGCCTTCCTTACATGCCCTTGGTTTCCTGACAGTTAACATTAGACATGACCAGGAGGTGACAGGAGCTGATCTGGCTTGCGTTGTTTGCACTTCTTATCTGATGGCAGGGAACATGAACAAGCTTTGAAGGGACAGGGGAAAAAAGATCCTGTGTCTTTTGTATAGAGAATCCACTGATTGTAATGTAATTATCTGAACATGCAGAAGATCCCTGGATCTCTGCTCAGCAGCCCCCTCTCCTCCTGCAGAGTTCCTGAAGGAATGAAAGAAGGCTGCCTGCTGAGCTTATCTTCTCTCCTGAGCAAATAAGAGGGAGAAATAAAACACATACAGCTTGTGCACAATACAGTTTTCCTCTGTGGATTAGCAAAACAATGTTTGCTGAACTACAGAGACTGAGTATCAGGAGCGTGCATGGGAGGTGGAGTGATGACTTCATGGAGGAGGTACTTGTTTTTTAAAACACAGAAACACAACACTCCTTTTTTCAAGCCTCAGGAGGGGAGTATCAGCTTGTTAGGTAAGGAACTCAATTCTTGACAAAACCCCTTTAAGGGATGCAGGTGAGAAGACTACTCTCATAAAGCTACACCTCTTTGTTCACCTGATCTCCTGAGCACAACACAAAGCTGTTTCCTGACTTAGAATCACAGAAATGCTGCATTTCCTGCCATGAAACAGCTGATGTAGAGCTGCAAGAATACTTTGGAAAATTACATTAAAGTATATTAGAAAAGTGCCTAACTATGGGAGAGATACTGTTTAGAAAATCATTTTTTTCACTGGACAACTCTTTTAAAAACCCTAAAGACAAATTGTTTCTTTTTTTATTGTTACAAAAATCAACTTATCCCACAAAAAAACAAGCCCTTATACTGCAGTGGAAAAAAATGAAAAAGTGATGGCTCCTGAAAAGTGAGGAAGAAAAAATTCAAATTGAAAATCTGACACTTGGCTTCATCAGCTAAACTGTAGAAATTCATTAATGAATGAGATAATTACATCTTCATAATATCAGCAAAAAATCTCAATACATTGCAGAACTTAGCTTGGTTTACAGTATAAAGGGCTAGATTCACATCAGAGGTTCTGTTCAGAGCCTCAGATACATATTTCTTCAAAAATTCTGGAAAAAGTAGTGCAGACTGCTTTGTTATTTTTTCCACTAAAATAACAGACACCATGCTAGAAACCTCATAATCCCTATTGTAGTCAATGGGGTCTGTTGGACACCGTTAATGGATCCAGCACCACTACTGTGACGGAGGCTCTGAACAGAACCTTTGATGCAGATGTGAACAAGGCTTTGGGTGCTTGTTAGTAAGAGTGCCTAATGTTACAGCAAAGCATTTAATCCTTAGGGTCTTTGAGGTAAATGTTGGAGATGTTAATGAAGTGAATTAATTAATTAGAGGGGTTGTCCGATTCTAATAAAAATTAAATAATAGATTACTGGTGCACACACACACACACACACAACCACAACACACACACACACACACTACACTCACCTTCACCCGCTCCTCTGTTCTAGCATTAGCTCTCCCTGATCTTCTGCTCATCTTCTAGTCTCTCCTACATGGGACATCAATACTGCAGCTGGTGACTGGCCGCGGCATTCATGTGCCACTCCTTTACATCACTGTTCAGAAGTGAACAGCTCTAAAGGGTGATGTAAGCAGAGGCACATAACCACTTCAGTGGTGACATCTCGTTTGTAAGAGACTGGAAAGTAAACAGAAGACGGTGCGACTCTGCACTGCAGGTGAGGAGGGAGATGAGTATAGGTTTTTTTTTTATTTTAGGTGTAAGCAGTAGCCTATTATTTAATTTTTATTTTAACCAGACACTCCCTTTAAGCCACAGTATAATTTTTTGCAGAAAAATTTGGTGCTAAAAACTGATTGTATAGCCGACAACTATACAATCATGACCAATAGCCCTTACTTACATTGCTGAGGCTCCTGATTTCATCAGTGAAGGCACAGTATGTCCCTCTTGTCACACCACCTATGATATTTCATACATCACCATGTGATGCAACAGCCAACCTCGGCAGCTACATGCCATACGTGCAGCCACGTGTCCAATAAGGCGGTGACTGTCTGTAGGGTCAAGACCATCATCTACTTGACATCAGCGGCGTGGAACCAACATGGAACACCTGAACTGCACTGGTGGCTTCACAGGTGAATATTGTTTTTTTTTATAAGACGTTTTAAAAATTTTAAAACACCCTCTTAAGGCTGGACTTGTTCCTGCAGATTTTGTGGCATTTTTTAATGCAATATTTTAAGCCAAACACAGTTGTGTATTAAGGAAAGGAGGTGTATCAGTCTTTCCTGTATACTTTTCCTTCTTTTAGTATCTTCTCCTGGCTTTGTGTCAAAAAAAGGTAATCAAAAACTAATTGCAGCCTAAATGGATTGTACAAAACACGGCTGCTTTCTTCCAAAAACAGAACCAATGGTTTGTAATGTATTGTAACATTAAGTTGCAGGAGCTTAGCTGCGTAACCAGACATAGTCCATAGATAAGAGCTGTTCTTGAAGATAGAAACACTCATGGCAAATACAGAAATGTCTTATAGAAAGGCGCATTAATATTTTCACAAAGCAAAGGCTTACACACGATAAAGGTATGGAGTTGGAATCTTCTGCCCAGTTTGATATGCACATTTACTGTATTAGTATGTAAGAAATAAAAGCAGCAGCTCAACCTGTAATCAGGTTTGTTTTTTTGATTAATCAATATTATAGCTTTTTTTAGTTTCACGCATGAAAAAATAAAAGCCAAGTTTTTGTCTGTTTTTTTTCTGCCAAATTTAACACTGAAAGGTAATCGGACATCTAAGGGAAGGACTTATAGGGTATTTCTCCCAGATCAACTTCTGGCGTTGGGTCAAACAACTACAATGGCAATTCAAAAACCGTACAGATAGTTGGGAAGTACCATGTTTTGTTTTCTTTAAGAGACGTAAATACACTTGCCATTATCATTTGCAAATATGCTCTACTTTTGGTAGTAATTGCTGGCTTTAAACTTAATAAATTTGTTGGACCTTAGTAGACTAAAAGGAAATGAGGCGTAAAAAGAAAAAGGGGTAAAAAAAAGTCGGAAATTACAGATGTCGGCTTCTGGCAACCTACAAATTGGCCTCAGAGAGCATTTTACCATATGGTAATACCCGGTCACCCCTTTAGTTCAGAGCTTTAGAATAAATGCAATGGGAGCTTTGCCATAATAAGCAATTTTTAATTACATAAAATAAATTCCACCCATTTTGTTTTATCACTTGCAAGGGTTTTCTCATCTTGTAAAATCTACTCCAATGTACATAGTTTGCTATGTGTCGCCCTCAGAGAACGGGAAAGTGGCGACGCTTGCACAGTTCTCCCTGCTCATTTTTATGGGTGGCTGGATATAGCTGAGCAAGTGTGCTGGGAACCCTTATACTGTATACATGAATAGTGGACAGATGCATAAGCGCCGCCATCTTCCTGTTCTCTGAGGCTGACTCATAGCAAACTACAAACAGTTAAAGTGGTGTTCCCAACATATACTTTGATGACATATTGACAGGGTATCAAGTCTGATAAGTGCGGGTCCCACTTCTGTGATATGCACCTATCTCAGTAATGGGCCCCTGAAAGTGTCGGCTCAGGATGGGTAGCCGGTTGTGCTTGTGCACGACTCTCCATTCTGTTATATGGGAGTGCAGCCAAACATGGCGTTCCTCTGTACTCAAAACTTCCATAAAAAAGAATGAAGACTCCAGTGCAAACACGACCTGCTCTCTATTCTGAGTCATCACTGTCAGGAGCCTGTTCCTGAGACAGGTCGGGGTCCTATTGATATGTCATGAAAGTCCATCAATATGCCCCTTTAAGAGCTATGGAATAAATGTAATGGGAGCTTAGATATATTAAAACTTATTTGCTCCAAAGAACTGACAGGAAGGGTTCTGAGTAGTAAGATGCCCTCACTATCCATTACTATCTTATCAGAGTGGGACCCACAATTTCTTAAACATATCAAACATCTTTGTACAAACAGCAATTTTTGATCCATACACTCTATGTTGATTCGCTGTGTTTTTGTAATAATTTTTGGATCAAAATGCAGCACATTGTAGTTATGACGATGTTGAAGGGACAAAGATTGGCAAACTCTGGCAGATTTAGGATTGTCATATTGTCAAGAAATATACAATAATGTGATCCATAAGTGTGAATTCCTAACTAAAAAAATTGAAACAGATCAGACATAACCAGGCGGAAAGGAAATTTATTAAGAACCCTCTTCAGATGTCTACGTAAGCCGATGGAAAAGCATTGTAAATACATAGTACAGAGAAGATTGTCACCACCATCCATGATATGGTATATTGTATCTCGATAACTTTAATATGGGTCATGTATTGGGGTGTACAACAACAATACCTGCAACATGTTTACCAAAATTGCAACTTAAAATGTCTTATTAATAACAAAAGGTAACATAGCAAATATACAAACACTGCAAATATTTGTTAATATGATAATGGCTTCACGCTATAGTTTTAATCAACACAAAGCAATTATATTTTATTTCCATTATAATATAATAATATGTCGAGCCAATAAAAGGTAAAACACTTTAGCACTAACATACAATATCTAACTGAATTAAAAGAGCACACGTACCTTGGTTGCAGGTTTTTCCAGTGTATCCAGGGTGACATTTGCACTTATTGGGGCCTATGCACTCTCCATGTTTACATCCTGGTTGGCAAATGGCTATAGAAACAGAGATACAAAAAGATGTATGTTGAGCAGACACTAAAGTATAATAAAATATTCTATTCTCCACAACTTTTACTGGACACTTAAGACAGCACAAGAGATTTAGTGATAATATGCAGTGCAAACTATTGGATAACAGGAGGGATCTCTTACATTGTCACTTCTAAGCACAGGGTAAAGATGTCTGGACTCAGAGGGGCAGTAATCATCAGTTGTTAGCAATGTTCATCTGTCTCTTAAGGGCATGTCCCCATGGCACCGGTTTGCGGGCGCAAACTTTTACACATGGAAAACCCATGCAGCAGTCCTCAATGCACGGGTTTTTCCACCTGGTGGACCGCAAAACATTCTACATGTTCATTCTTCCGTCCGGTTTTCGGATGGAATATGAACAAGTCATCGTGGAGAAAAGCCGTCCCCCGGCGGCCGTGTGCACGGCGCAAAAACTAGACAAATACAGTCGGATAAACCGACCAGTATTTGTCCTGTGCTGTGTAAACGGACCCTAACAGTCATGTTTATTTCAGTGGGGATCATTTAGGGACATATTGCATCATGAAAACTCATGCGTGTTTAAAATAGTGTAAAATATAAGGAGACAATAGTTGCCTTTAGTCACGTAGCCACTCGCTTTGCTCTTCCTCTTTTTCTCCATGGTGCCAAATGCTTCAAAAGCTGCATCCTGTCATCTTGTGCACTAGCTCCCATATATGTTTAAAGGGCAGCCACCAATGTCAACTAAGCATACGCTATTTAATGGGCCAATCTACACCTGCGTGCCCTAAACAATAAGATTATGAGATTATTTCGAACCATGCATGTTTCTTGATTTTCTCTACATCTAATGTCTGACCATCTGCCTGAACAACTATGTCTCCTATCTGCTCCTACATTACTGCACCAAGCGACATCAGCGCTGTTCTCAGAGACTATGATGAGGGTTGCAACCTCCTTCCAGATCTCTGTAAGGAGGTTAAAGGGTGAAAAAATAGGTGTCCCTCAGACCCTAGTCCTTTATGCAACCTGTCAAGAAATCTGATTCATCTTATCGAATTTATCAGTCACCAGCAGACCATGTGTAACCTTCATTTTCATATCGCTATCAACATTGTATAGAATCAGAAACACTATGGCTGAAACTATGTTTTCCAGCAATCAAATGCAACCCCATACGGAAAAAAATAGTCAAATGCACAAATCACGGATATGACATAAAACAATATTTGTCTAATAGCTGAACATATTGGGGGACATGTATGAAAACTGTCTGGGTCTAAGACTTTCTTTGTTGCTCATAGCAACTAATAAGAGTTCCTCTTTCATTTTTCAGAGCACTTTATGAAATTAAAGGGGAGCTCTGATTGCTATTGGCAACAAAGAAAGATTTAGACCCATATATGTGGCCCATTGGCTTTATTAAACACACCTCACACAAATAAGGGTATGTTCACACGGCATAATTGCGGGGCGTAATCACGCCCCGCAATTACGCTGGGACTTCAGGAGCTCGCGCCAACTCCCGCGAGGCGGAGGGGCTGGTAGCCCGCCGGCCCCATAGACATTCATTACTAGCGGCGCTTATTCGCCACTAGCAATTGACATGTCACTTATCTCCGCCCGCAGTGTATTGTCCGAGCGGGGAGAAGAGGCGTAATCAATAGTTCTCTATGAGAACTGTGGATTAACGTAATGACTGGGACGTATTTCGCCCTATATTGAGCGCAGTACGGCAAGAAATACGGGGCGAAATACGTCCCAATTTAAGGCGTGTGAATATAGCCTAAAAGAAAGAAATTTAATAAATAAATAAATATACTTCTTCAGATAAAATAGTGGAAAATTATAGAATCACTAAACATCATGGAAAAAATCAGGGAATCATCAACAACAAAAAATTCCAGTTAGCCACTTATTGCTTCTCCTTGGGCTTTTACGATGGCCTGAATTATTTCAGGTTTCGACATCACTAGCGATAAGCTTCTCAAGGAGCGTTTAACACATCAGCTTTGCAGGATGAAGCCTTGTTATGTACCAATTCTTTTAAAATTTCCATCATAAATCTCCAGTCTGACTAAGATTCGGACTGTTTGCTGGCCATGTCCCTGAACTAACATTGTTTTTTGTAACATAAACTAACACCCTTTGCTCTGTGACATGATGCATTATCATTCTGAAAAATTTGTTATCACCATACCTTTTTTTATTGATAGAATAAGAGAAGTTTCCAACATTTTTATGGACGCTTCTACATTACTTATATTTCTTAGGACCTATCCTTTTCTTACATACTCAATTGGTTAATGCTTACAACCAACATTATTTGCCACACTCTGGGCCACATGTAAGAAAACTCACTAAAATTCACTTTGTTGCCCAAAGCAACCAATCAGAGCGCCTCTCTCATTTTTCCAGAGCATTAAAAGGGGCACCCTGATTGGTTGCTATGGGCAATAAAGTGAGTTTTAGACCTAGACAGTTTTCATACATGTGGCCCTCTGTGTCCCATTTTCATCGCTTGAAATAAAGGAGAGGGTTATAAAACTCTGTTGTCTGGGACAAGTTTACTTTTAATTCACCGGAGAAGGTGGTGAGGAAGCACACCGAGCCAAATGCACGGTTCAGGAATGCCAGACTTCATCACTCTGCAACTTAAAAATTACTGTAGCAAGTTAATTCCGGCAGAGTCGGCAAGTACCTCTGAAACCCATCACAGAGGTAACCGTATGATAGGTTGGAGAGGACGTAATTACCTACTCCTGGCCCCAGAGACTCCTCAATCTATGGGGACCTGGACAGCTACTACCACTAAAGAACGGAAGATCAGGATTTTCAGTTCATAGAAGCAGCTGGGCCTCTCCACTGTCACCAAAGAAAGAGAAGCTGAGTGGGTATTATAAAAGTAGAACTTCAATTACCTTCTTTGAGCCCCAGTCTAATTTTTGGACCACACCAGTGGTCTATGCATTACCCTGACCAAAGATAACTAGAAACGCCTCCATTAAAAGGGCACTGCCTAAATTCTTTATGGGAATGTTAAAGGGCTTGTCTCACTACAAAGAGTAGCTTTCAAAATGTAGGGAACACTAAATGAAGACATTTTCCAAATAAATTGCATTGTTCATCTTTTTTGTTAAGGAGCTACAAGTGATTTTATCACCTTCTCTGCTCTCTCTGGTTTCCAAAGTGACCGACCTGTGTACTCCTTCTCCCCTGCTGTTTGTTCTATCTGAAACCAGGGAGTGACATCATCACACAGTACCAGGTGGCAGTGTTTAAGCTTGTGTGTTATCTGATCTTTCAGACAAAAAACAGAAAGTACTCTGTTTACATGAGCTCAGCAGCTTCTCTGGACCACAGAGAAGGTAATTTATTTAATCTAGACTGATAAACAGAGAAGTCTGAATACATGGAGCTCATATGCTAATTACAGACAGCTTGGTCAGGAAGTGACCGAGCAAAGCAGCATTATTTCATTCATGCATCCTATGAAACTTTGAGATGAGACAACCCCTTTAATCTGTCCACTCCACTGAATAAGAAATACTGACATATTGAAGGAGTGCCTGGTTTATATGTTATACTACGATCCACACGTTTATTGTCACCCCAGAACCCCCTGTAGCCACATTTTTATACTTCAAACATTTCAAGGTGGGGAACAAAATCAATCTTAGCTATCCTTGCAAGCTTCCTCCTTGATCTCTTATCACAATCTCAAGGACTAAAGACAACATGAAAACTACACAGTCACCACCTTTTTTCTCCCTCTCTTTTCCCCACAAGCCTCACCAGAACATCACAGCCATCCTCAGTCATCTCACAGTGAGAGACTTCTAAAATAGAGGTAGCAGCTGCTACGGATAGCATTTTCATTAAAAAAAAATAATTTAAATTGAATGAACAGCAGAATTTTAATGTTGTATGGATGAGACTGCAGATGTGCTCGAGAAAGACAAGTCATGCCAATAGTTATGAAGATCCTAAAGGGGGATTCGCTATCCTACTAGGCATTCTGCATTTTAAACAGCTATTTCTAACCTTTAGAACAATTCTCTATTCTCCATGCAATAATTTCTCAATTAGCAGAACACTTTAGTCAAATTCTAAAAAAGTTTGGGAACTTAAACTATACCAGTCTAATCAGGAAAGCTCTGCAAAATGTAGATATTTCTGGAGATAACCACACATCCTTTTCAAATTATAATAGTGTTCTTTCAGTCTTTAACCTTACAGCTCCATCATCTCCATCTTACTGTTGCAGATTTGATCAGTCATTCTTAAAAAAAAACTCAGGTTAAAGCAATGTTCTTGCCATGGTGTTTCATAGAGCCTGGTCTTCAAAGCCAGCTTCAGACTCCCACTTCCTGTTCAAGCTGTGAGTGGTTTTACAGCAGTGACTAACATTTCAGCTCTGTTATTCTTAACTGAGCCTTTTATAGGGATGTTGGTAATGTTCAGTCATTGTTTTGTGTTAAATCTATGATTTGTCTCTTTCCTATTAGTCAACCATACCATACATTAGACATACCATACCAATAGTCAACCATATCCACCAATTTTGGCAGGATCAGTCAACTGCCTAATGTGTTTGGGGCTTTCTTATGCTAACCCAACATATGATATGAATGGAATGTTGAATTTCAACATCCATTCTTTTTGCTTTTTTTTATTTTATGCCACTAGATCTCTTATAAACTCAAAAACCTACACTTACCTCTCTTCTCATCTCCAATCCAGCACTGCATAAACATAATTGGTATCGCACTGTCCGTAAAAGACTGATCTATTAAAATCTAACATACCGTATTTTTCGGACTATAAGGCGCACCGGATTATAAGGCGCATTATCAATGAGCGCCTGTTAAGTCTTCTTGGTTCATATATAAGGCGCACTGGATTATAAGGCGCGGCACATTAAATGAAACAAAGCTCAGACCGCAAGCCAAGCTTCATTCAACACTTACACAATAACTCTCAACTTGTAAAGTTGTAACAAAAGTCAATACATGTACATATTTCCGTGCCATATCGCGAAATACGTGTCACACTTAGTGAAGCTTATTTGCAACTGATTGGCAACTGATTTCAGAAAGTATTTACATCGGAAATCCGACGTGAATCAGTTCTGAAATCAGCTGCGTGAACATAGCCTTAGTGACACTTATTTGCAACTGATTTGTAACTGATTTCGGAACGTATTTACTATTGTAAATCAGTTGCAAATCAGTTGCAAATCAGTGTCACTAAATTAGCTGTACCTAATACGTTCTGAACAAAACCCAAGTGAAGAATTGATTCATATATAAGGCGCATCGGACTATAAGGCCGTGTTCACACGGCTTATTCCCGACGGATTTGTGCGCTCACAAATCCGCCGTGAATAAGGGGCGTTCCTAAAACGTACTAAAATATAATGAAAACCTTATATATGTGGCATTGCTAGAATCATACCAACCTGTTGAATACAGGTAACACATAATTTATATTAAAGAATGAACACTGCAAAAACAAAACTTGGTGCAAATACGTTTTTTTCACGTCAACCCACTTAGAATTTTTTATTTCGGTTTCCCAGTACATTCTATGGTGTGTTCAATGGCACCATTAAAAAGTACATCTTGTCCTGCAAAAACAAGCCCTCATATGTCTATGTAGATGGAAAAATAAAAAAGCACCTGTACCTTCTAGAGAAAATGAACATGGCTGTATTTACTACTGGTTCCTTACAAGGAAATCTTACATACTGAATCAGTTAATCAATTTAATTTACAGCAAAGGTAAAAATAATTAGAAATGTATAAAAAAATTTATTTTTTTATGGGACACAAAATAATAATAGCATTATAATTCAATTTCATGTTCACAATAGAGCTATAGGGACTTTGGCAGACATGTAAAAATGGGGCTGCACCTATTGTAGCCCTGTCCTGTAGATGTATGAACAGTAGAATGCCCAACGTTGGCGAATTCTGCACCAGGCTCGACACTTTTGAAGGCGCCAAAGATGTGGGGGCAGGTTACACCAGATTTGTAGGATTATACACATTTCTGAATGCCAAAAGTAGGCGTATAACTGTCAGAACAGCCAGACCAAGCTAGTTGTTGTACACAAACTAGATTATTTCATTATTTCTCAACTTATACCACTAAAGTAATAAAAAAGTAATTTATGATAATTATCAAACTATAGAAAATCAATCAAAAATTACTAATAAATTATGTAATATAAAATGAATATTAAATTATACAATATCCCAAAAAATTTACATTAGAAAAGCAACTCAATGAACTGTTTTAATCTCTATAGAGAAGAACAGAAGCTCCTTAACGTCAATCATACTTTGAAATGTTTCTCTTTCTCCTACGTCACAATGTGGCAATCTCAATTTGTGGTTAGAATGTTGCAAGAGATATGTAGCTATAACTGTCAATCTTATTAAAGAACTGTAAGATTTGTGTTTTGTTACTTCTATTGCAAATCACTGAGTTGATTTTCTAATGAAAAATTAATTACATTAATAAAAATTCATACACATTTGAAATTTCATTTTATTTTTACTACATTAAACAAATTTAAATCAGATGTTGATTAGTGTGGAAATTTAATGTTGCTGCTCTTCTGCCTTTAGTTTACATACCATACTAGCTGGAACACCACAGGTTTCGCTGAGACCTGTGGTTCACCAAGCAAGATCACTATCATAGTTTCTATTCACTGACATGCTATTCTAATGGCTTTTATTTCTAGCTTGCTATGATGTGTTGGTCATCACTGATAATACTATAATAATGGGATTTATGGTAGATGCTGCATTTGTTTTCTAATTTTATATTATTTAAATTATTATTAATTTTATAATATATAATTTAATATTAATTCTATATTATTTAATTGAAAATTTATTTTATAGTATCTCATTAGACATTAATTTTTTATTAGGAGAAAATAATTTTATTTAATATAGCTTAATAATTAACATCAGTAAGCACGGCCCTAGCTGTCAGGAATTTAGTGGAGTCTTCTGTTGTGCATCAACCATTGCATTTACTATTCGGCACAGATAGTCTTCGCTCCAGGATTACACCTACAATGCGCCAAATATATGAACTGCAGTAGAATAGGTTCATAAGTAGTGATGCATTCTACACTGCTCTAGAACTGGCCTGTCTGTGCCAAGTTCATACATATCACCCTATGTGTGTTACCATATAGAATAAAAACACACAAAATAAGGTACATTACAGATTCCTACAGTGCATTTTGTGCGTATTGCGCTTCCTCAGGTGGGTCCTATGTCTGAAATGCGTTGAAGGTATCTAAAATCTACCTGTTTTTATTTTTACTACAATAAAGGAAATAAGATTTGGATGCCAGTAACATATATTCAATGATACTTCACTGATATATTTCAGTGTCTGCTGTTGTGAACTTGATGACTGCATGACACTATAGTCTGGTATATGCAGAGAGGTGATCAGTCGTGGCTCTGAACTTAGCTGAAAGCAAACCTCTAATGTGGTTCTTGCTATCCTATCCAAGAGTAGGATGTGATAGAAACTGAGCTCTGAGACCTATAGGTAAATATGATTTGGAGAAAAATTTCTGCATAAAAAGCAAAGTAAATCCTGATATGGCTCATTAAGAGACAGTGGTAGTTCTGCTTACCCCACCAACATACATTATTCCTGTATCAGTGTGTGTACAGATCAAACTGCCAATCATTGAATGTGGTTGGGGCAAGCAGAACTTTTACTTTCTCTATTAATATTTACTCTACTTTTTACTTGGAAATCCAGCTTCACATTATATAAACCTTTACGCCAGAGCTCAGTTTCTGTTCCTTAATTATATTCTGCTCTTCGAGAGGGTAGCAAAAACTATCATACAGGTTCACTTTAACATGATCTAGAGAGTTGTGCCTCACTTTCAAACAACCTCAACAAGTGAATGTGGTTGTAAATGTGAACTGACTTTATATACCACTCCATAAAGATTCCCTCTTTCTTTATCCAGTTCCTTCCTAAATTATTAATACATTGACAACTAGGCAGTCACTATCTTCCAGTGTCAGAAGGGCAAAACTGGTAGCCATGCCAATACAGCCAGACTAGGTCCAAAAAGCTACCCTGGCACAAAACTCCCACCAGCTCACATACAATATCTGCTGCCCCCCCTTCCCACCAGCACACATACAATAACCACCCCCCACCAGCCCACATACAATTTCTGCTTCCACCCCCATCAGCCCACATACAATATCTGGTTTTGACACAAATCTTACTTACCAACTTCTAGGGCCTGTAAATAAGGTGGACCCGCATGAGCAGATGGCCGAGTAAGATGCGGCCCACTAGGAATTCCTGTCCAGTCCTGGGATGTTGCCCTAATATTAAAGCACCCCTGTGTAACATTCAGTCATCGCTGCTCCTGCCTTCTTTGAAGGCAACCTGAAGATTCCCAGTCCAGGCCTTTTATGTAGGCAGGTAAAGCCCAGGGGACCGTACGCAGCCATGTAAGGCCCAGGGAAGGGTATGTAGGCAGGTAAAGCCCAGGGGAGGGTACATTGGAAGATAAGTCCCACGGGATGGTATGTAGGTAGGGAACGGTACAGAGCCATGTAAGGCCCAGGGGAGGAAAGTATGCTATCCGGCAAGACCTGGGAAGAGGAGGGTAGCTAGGCTAGCTGGCAAGGCCCAGTGTGGGGGGTAAGTAGGCTAGCTGGCAAGGCCTGGGGAGAAGGGGCAGGTAGGTAGGCTAGCTGGCAAGGCCCATGGGGCTAGGTAGGCTAGCTGGAAAAGCCCGGGGGCGGAGAGGGAGGTAGGATAGCTGGCATGGCCCGGGGGATAGGTAGGCTATCTGGCAAGGCCCAGGTGGGGTGGTGGGTAGACAAGCTGGCAGGGCCCGGAGGCAGGGGGGGGTTAGTAGGCTAGCTAGCAAGACCCAGGAGTGGGAAGATAGGCTAGCTAGCAAGGCCCAATGCAGGGTAGGTAGGCTGGCAAGGCTTGGAGGTGGAGGTAGGTTAGCTGGCAATGCCCAGTGTAGGGTAGGTAGGCTATCTGGCAAGGCCCAGGAGGGGAGGAGATAAGTAGACTAGCTAGTAAGGTTAGTAGGCTAGTAGTAAAGGCCATTTACCAGCCTTATAGAATTGGAGGAGCCGGCTAGGCAGGAAGCTCACCTGCTCAGCATCCTGCCAGGCCTGCAGTGGCCGGGGCTGGAGGACTGAGGAGGCAGAGGCAGGCAGTCAGTGCTCTTTTGTATTGTGCATTGAGCTGCCTGGCCCACCCCCATGAGCTCGCCGTGTTTGGTGTGCTGCCTCTGTCTTCTCCAGTCACAGTGAGTGAAACAGCCGCTGTGGAGCTGCACGGCCGCCGGAGTAGGTCTTTCTCCTTGATGTCTGTGCTGGCAGCATCAGGAATCATGACAGTGTCCAAGTCCCATACCCCTATATATCACAGAGTTCAGCTCCTCTCCCTCTATCATATAACTCTGTATATCACAGAGTTCAGGTCCTCTCCCTCTATCATATAACCCTATATATCACAGAGCTCAGCTCCTCTCCCTCTATCATATACCCCTATATATCACCGAGCTCAGCTTCTCTCCCTCTATCATATAACCCTGTATATCACAGAGCTCAGCTCCTCTCCCTCTATCATATAACCCTATATATCACAGAGCTCAGCTTTTCTCCTCTATCATATAACTCTATATATCACAGAGCTCAGCTTCTCTCCCTCTACCAGACCCTGCTCTCAGGCAGCATAAACTACCTGACAGGTTACCTTTAAACTTACAGTTGGTTTATCATTATTATAGATGAATATTTTTATATTTCTCTACAATTAGGATTTCTACTAACAAATCTTTCACAAGTTTAGAAGTGCTTGTGTTTATCTTTAAAAAACACCCAAAAATCCCTAGCAAGAGACTGTTCCCTTCTGTCTTTGTGTAAGTTATTATTAAAGCTAAAAGCAAACATTATCTTTTCTTTTCATGGAAACATTTCCCAACAGTAATAGATCTCATGACTCAGAACTTACTGGCACTTGTTCAGCTCAGACTTTAGCTGCCCATTAACAAGTGCAGTGTCCTGTATATGGATATACTGTTATTGTATGTTTCATTTGCAAGAATTTTATACTAAGTCTTACTGCCTCAGCTGAAAATAGGAGTGTGCATAGTTCCCCTGAGTATTTGTAGACAGCATTATGACACAGCTTCAATGTCAGGTCTTACGATAAGCTGTCACACTCCCTTGTGTGAACTTGTGCCAAACTATAGGAAAGACAGTGTAGCAATTCAGCAGACATGCAGTCTACCAAATAGGATATGGCAGCCTATGATTTAAACACTGCCTTGTATTCTTTTACTACAAGGTGACACAAGACGTTTTTATGTTCATGTGGAATGCCATTTTACAAGAGCCAAGATCAATAAGATAGTATCTGCTAACATAATAGTGGTTTTAACAAGCAAAGCTGTGCATAAATAATGACTTAATTAAAGGGGTTGCCCGCTGAAAAAAAGTACAACTCTGCAGGGGTTGTCATCTAAAATTACATGACATTGAGTTCGGAGTGGGCAAACATAGGAAAAAAAGTTCTACTTACCTATCCCCTGTCACTGCCGCACCAGAGCTCCCGCTGTTATCTGTTATGCACACTATTGCCTTTCTGTCCTTCCTAAACATTAAGGGTATGTCCACACGGCACTGGTTTTCAGTTGGATTTACAGCCAGTTTTCAGATTTGATAACAGTCTGTAAACTGGCAGTCATCCTTTTACATTGACTTAAATAGAAAATCCGTGCAGTAGTCCACACTGTACGGATTTTCTGTCGCACGTTTTTTACACCACCAGCGTAACGAAAAATTTACAATATGTTCATTCTTCCGCCCATTTTTCAGGTGGAATTTGAACGTGGGTGTGAAGGGGGATGGCTTGAATCTGCAAACTGCAGTCAAAAGACGCCCCCTCACCCCACATGCCAAAAAAATGTCAAATGGTATTTTGACATCATCATGTGAACACACCCTAAAGGGGTTTTCTCAGTGCCGACTTTCGCAGGCATCTTCACTTTTTCTCTGTCTTGCAGCTTCCAATTCAGGTGCGGGTTTCTCCTCCCAGTAGGCACATCTTCCCTCATTGAAGACTGGTGACATCATCATTCTGTGTGAGCAGTGGGAAAGAGAGGATGCCACAGCTCTGCAGACCTCCTGCAATGGTCAGTTCTCATGTCTGCAGAGCTGTCACCTCCCTCTACAACCAATCCTTGTAACTAGGTCACTTGTATTGGTGTAAACAGTTATACATACAGCCACCTAATATTAAAGATAGTGACATCTTGTCATTGTGTCTAGCAGAGTGTATTTTATGTGTGTTATGTGGGTGGAGGGAGTGAATTTAGCATTGCCCAGATTCTTCACATCAGAGCTGTTCCTGTGAGAGCCTTTAGTTTCACTTTCAGTTTGAGACAGCTCAGCAGTGAGTAATCACAAAGAATGCAGGCAGCCAATCACAACACAGGGGGCATGTACCTACCCGAGAGTTCAACTAAATTTCAGACAGCCAATCACAAAAAAGGGGAGTGGCTCTACCCCCTCCTCCCCCAACCTGCAGTTTTAGGTGTAGAACACACAGATTAGCTAATAGTTGCTATACTAAATGATTTAGGTAATACAAACCAATTGCAAAAGTGCTTCTTTTTACTGTCCCCTTCATTACAGATAAGATCTTTGTAGCGAGAAAATCCATTTAATGCTAAACCTACACAAAACATGTCAAAATGCCATCCAAATCCAACGGTATTTTGACATTGCTGCACCATGGCAGGAGTGCTGTTTTTAGCACGGTTTTGCACAAAAACCGTGGTCGATTTTCGGAAATGCCGTCAGCCCCATGCATTCAATGTAACGAGGCCGACAGCAAATCTGAGCGGAATCTTGCAGAATATACAACATTTTGCATATTCCCCCGGATTTTAAATGCGACGGTAAAAAATCCGTGCTGTGTAGTCTACAGCACACATTTTCTATTGCTGTCTATGCATCTTAAGTTACCGTTGAATGTTCGGTGGATTCGAAATACTGAATCAGCCGAAAAACTGACGGTATTCCTGTGCTGTGTAGATATAGACTAACACCAGATAATGTGAAAAAGATTTTTAGTTGCTTAGAGGTTAACTTGGGTTCCTTTGTGACCTCTTGCCTTGATCGTTGTTGGACAACCACTGCTGGGAGGTGTAATAATAGTCCCGAATTTTCTCAATTTGTAGTCCAATTTGTAGTGGATTAATGGAGTCCGAACTCTTTACAGAAGATTTTGTAACCATTTCCCATCTGAGGAACATCAACAACTATTTCTCAGGATCTCGTTTATACGATGATACACTTCCACAGATATGTGTTGTGAAGGCCACACTTATCCCCGTTGTTTAAATAAAACTTTTCACCCACTCACACCCAATTGGTATCCCATTGATTTAAAAACATCTGACTCTAATTTCACCTTCAAATTATTTTCTAATCCTTTTGCTACTTACAGATTTGTGATTTTAGACCAATTTAATTAACAAAGAGATGACCAAGTCTAATATTTTACTCATTTGTTTGATTTGGTTCTTTCTACCAACTTTTAGGACTAGTAGGAAACTCTGATTTAGCTAGGGAAAATATATGCAGAATTCTAGAAAATTCTGAAGGGTTCATAAACTTTCAAGCACCACTGTATTTAATTACTAGGGCCCTAAAATATATTTTTACCATTGTTTATTGTGCATGGTGAGCTGGCCATTAAACTAGTGACATAAAAATATACTGCACTTATTTGCATTTTTAAGGGAAGTTTGTGGAGCACAACGCCTATAAAGTGTCACAATTAAAATGAGTTATTACCGATTCACCTGTTTTGAGCATAAGGTGTAGTACCTGCAGTGTTATTGTATAAGTCAGTCTTTATACTTCTGCTATTGTTCAAGTTCAAGGGGTTACCTACTTTTTTGGCATAGTATACAATCAAATTTTAACTTATAGGGTAAAACAGATATAAAAATTTCCCTGGGCATCCCATGGACGCTGGGATCCAAAACAAAATTTTCTTCATCAAAAACCCACATTCTCCAAAAAAGGTGAGATCACCAGGTTGATTAATTTTGATATGAGAGAGGGAAAATCACTAGCTCCCGCTGTAACCGTAACAACTGGTCCATAACCACAGAACATTTTTCCCAGTAATCCATGCCTTAGTCTCTTTCCTCACAAACTTTTTTGGGGTCTCTTCTTGTGATCATCTCTGAAAGGCTTTTTTCTGAACCCCTGCAACCAATTTGATGCAGGTGTGCTTACTAAAACACGGCAGCCTGACCCCCCACCCTTTTAACCATTGCGAAAAAACTGGCAGCACAAATACGTCTATTTTAAAAAAGATAACCTCTGGAATGACGCTAGCACGTGCCTCAACTTTTTTTTTTTTTTACATGTAAAGGCCTTTTCGAGTGGAGCCTGTTTTTTAAACCAAAAGTGCGCGCTCGTTTCAGGGGGGGCAATCTTTTTATAGACTAAACTTTTTTTAGTAGAGCAGCAATTTTTTCTTTTAGCCTTAAAAAGATTTTTCCCATGAGGGCCTGTTACAATTCCTTTTGACCAGTATGAAATGTGGAACAAAAAACACCAAATTTAACACAACTGGCCCCAATTCACCATTAGAGTTTGTCACACAATGATTTGCAATATAAAAAAAATTGCTAATACCAAAAGTAAAAGAGGTTAAAAAAGGGCTAAAAAAAAAAAAGTGCAAAGGGAAAAAACAAGACTTTAAAATTGTGTTTTTTTTTAGCAACTAAAAAAAAAAATTAAAACACTTAGAACACTAACTCCCACACGGGTGGAGGGAAAATCAAAATTTTTGGGGCAAAAGGGGTGTCATTTTCTTAGAGCTGCCTATTTTTTGGTTTTAATTTTTGTCCAAAAACTTTAACGCCCTTCTCATATAAAAAACTTTTTACACCCCAAAAATAACGGAGGCATGACCATTGGAATGCGCCAAAAATAGGTGCAAAGATTGATAACAATGATATGCTGGCCCTAAATTATGCTTTGCCCGGGTTGGAGCATCAATTATACTATCCAAGGGGATACCCCCAAAACCCCGAGTTTTGACAGTCTACATTCAGGCCACTATACACTCATTTAATGGCCTTAAAAAATTGGGGGGTGGGGGCCTTTAGTCGACATTCACCCATTATTCCATTTTTCACAGGGGGGTACCACTTTTTTCCCACAGTTTAGACATTGATGGCTTTTGTTATTATTTTTTAGGGGCACACCAAAATTTTTTTAAATGTATACAACTGTACACTGACTACTTTACATTGTTCAAAGTGTCATGTCTTCAGTTTGTCCGTGAAAAAAGTCCCACAAAAATTTACAAAAGTCGGGGGGGGTATTTACTTTTGTGAGATACTGACTTTTTCTGCAGGGCACAGTGATACCATTTATTTTACATTATTTTTTTATTTACTACTTTTTTAAAACGTTTTTTTGGGAAGCAGAAAAACAAAACACAAGATTTTTGGGTTTTTTTTTCAGCATTCACCATACAATTAAATAAAAATTTACCACTAACACCACAAAAAAAACTGTTTTAAAAACCCCATCCCCTTCTTTTCAAATAAAATTTGGGCTCAGAAAGGGGAACACTCTCCTTGAGAAAAAGGGCCCCTCTGTTTGGGGTTTTTAATTTCCTTTTTCCCCCATAGCCTTTTTCATATCACAAGGCTTATGGGGAAAGGGGGCTGGGAATTTAAGTACCCTTTATTGACTTAAAAAAAATCCCCAAACACACCCCCCCTAATCTTAGAAAACAAAAGGATATTAGCCAAGTCATATCACTCATCGCAACATCCGGGTTTTTCAGGGTTTTTTTTCCCTCATAGTACGAGCGACGACATGTCGGGAACAAAGTGCCAAAAAGGAAAACTCTCCTTTTAGAGAGCCGCATACGGGGTGTAATTTTTTTTGCCAAAAGCGGCCATTACCCTCCCACCCACCAGCCAAATCGCTCTCTCTGGTGAACAAAAACCCAAAACAGCGTGTTTGCAAAAATAAAAACTGGCTTTACCAAAACCCTTTTTTCTTTCCAAGACTGAGGGGGCAAAAGCAATTGAAATTTGTTACATCCAAAGAGGGTCTTACTTCTCAGCCCTTTTTCCCATAACGCCTTGTGAAAAATAGGTAATTTACAACAGGTCAATACTGCAGAAATACCCTCCCTTTTGATATTTAAAATTGTTTTTTTTTCCAAAAACTAATATTTTTAGTTAAAATTCTGTTTGTGTTTTTTTTTTAAATTTGACTTTTTTATTATATATCATTTATTTAGAAATTTTTAAAATATGGGCCTCGCTATGTGGTTAATTAACCTCCCACCCGAGGCCTGTGAAAAAAACTTAGTTTTTGCCCCTCAAGCAAGTCCTATTAGTGCCAGTGGGGCCACAACCATCATTTCGTGACATGCATTAATACATCATTGGATGGGAAGGTTTTCAGGCAGTATACAGTAAGCTCCCCCTAAGAGTAGGCAGGTATAATTTTTGCATTTTTCTATGTTATGTGAAGAAAGGTATTTGGAACAGAAAAGCAGATCTCCAATTTTTTAAAAAGGTTTTCCAAGACTTTTAACCACCACCTCCCATTATGCTAAAAGTAGAAAATCAACCCATACTTACCTGTCCTATCACCACCGTTCCAGCACTACCAGAGTCTCCGCAGTGTTCCCCCCCTGGGTCCATAACGATGACATCATGTTCATGGATCACATGATGCTGCAATCAATCTGATGCTAGGGTGTGCCCACAGAGGTCAGTGTTGGCAGCAATATGAGTGAGATAGGTATGAAGTTCTTTTACTATTTTGAGCACAGTGGGATGTGGTAGAGAATTTAGAAAGTTGTTTGGAAAACCCCTTTAGGTATAATTATAAAAGGTAACCTAAAAACCCAGTAATGCGTTTGTTTTGTAAAAAGTAAATATTTAGTTTAAGAGATAGGAACAATTATGGAAACTTTAAGGTGATTTCACACAGCAATTTTTTAATTCCATTTTTGATATTTTAATACTCTAATTTAAAATTTTGTTGCTTTTTTTGTAGTTAGATGTTACTTTGAAGACTATACTGCAATAGTGTAAAGTGTGTCCCCGCGATTCCCGTGTCGGGTCGCAGGCACACCCGCACCAAGGCAGCTCCTCCGCTGGTGGCAGCGCCGTGACCGGTCCTTCAGGGCTGCGGGCGCATCGCAGGTCTGTCCGGCTTACCTCGCACCGTGCTAACTCCTGCTGTGCGCCTGGGCACCACGTAGACGCCCAGGGTACTAGCTTCTGCTAAATTTGGCTTTTCAGCAGTCGCTGATCCTATTTAGCACTTCTTTTCCTTTGGACCCTTGCCGAATCGATAGTGCCCTGTGCCTAGAGAGGAAGCGTTCCGAAGTATCTTGCGTTGTTCTGTGTACCGTACCTTCTGCCTCCGACCCTCGACTATGAACCACTGCCACCTGTCCTGACCTTCGTGCCTGTTCCCGACTACGTGCTTACTTCACGATTTTGTACTACGCCACACCTCGGCCGCCACCGCAAGCAGTCACATCAGGGATAGCGACCTGGTAGTAATCCGCCGCCAGCAAGTTCCATCCCGATTTTGCGGGGGCGATGGTGAAAACCGGGCTACCTTAGCTCCGCTACTTGGCAGTGGCTTTACACCATCGGCTTGCGGTGGTCCCGAGGATCCAATCTCTCTGGTTGTTTCCATTGGTAAGCCAGACCTGCTACATAAATAGTACATTAACATGCCTACGTTTATGGCGTATCAGCAAGCATTTTGGAGCATTTGCATTTTCTTTTAAATGCGCTCAAGCAGCAATCATCGACTTGAAATAACAGAAGGGAAAAAATAGATCATGATGGAAAGACTCATTAGATCGCAAACATACATGCGCGCTTATGTACGCAGCGCTACAGAAAGTATCCAGGGTTTAGCAGAGATAAGACAGTGAGGTATGCTCAAGTCGTCTGGTGTCGTTGTTGTTCTTCACAGCATTTTAAACTTTAGGTGAGTTTTTTTTTAGGGGTCTGTTGTAGGCAGTTGTTTTCAAAATGCAGCATGCGGTAAGCAGTGTTCTTTCCAGGCAATTTGTTGCTTTTTTTTCCGATTCATAGATCTCTATTATTTTTCTGCATAGAAAGAACTGTGTGCATTAGATGTTGCATTCAATGAAGCAGCTTTCTCCAGTGCATAATACTAATAATTTGATGGATCATATGACTTGTGACGAGGAAGACACACAGGACAAAAAAATTAATACATGTGCTAGTACACACTTTTCCAAAAAATGCTACAAAAACTGTCATCACTTAAAAATGCATGAGGCCTAAAAAAAAGCATGCTGGTTTGTTGAAGTTTTTATTTTTTATCAAAGTAGTTTCTGGCAAAAATTTAAGTGCATAGAAGATTTTAAATGATAAATGACACCAAAATATGCAGGCAAGAAAGTGCCCCTAAGTGATGGTGATTTTATGCGGTTTTTAAATTGTTGTCTTGAATTTTGTGCAACCACTCTATTCTAATCGCTCAGCTAATCCATTGCGCAAATGCAGCAGATGCCGTCAGCAGCACACAAAATTATGTGTGAGATCCACCTGAGGGTGAGAAAAAGACAATAGTATTAATAATGAATTGTGAGTGCACATCTTCTCATTCACAATAGAGTATGAATTTCAGGAACCATTACCATTTTTTACAATTTACGCAGATAGGGGGCGATAATCTGAAATGCTTACTGGTCTATAACTGACAAAAGCATAAACTAGATGTAAAAAGAGGACTTAGTACTCCCTGTGTATTTAACAACAAAAATGCCAAAACATATTTTACTATCTGATGGTCTTCAAATTGTCTCCAGCGAGAGCATAGCAAACTTGTGTTAGAAATCTTGCAGATATTTAGCGTTTTAAAGGGGTTTGTCATCACTGATCCAAAAAAGTTTTTATAACTTGTTAAGAAATGCAGTAAATCTCAATACCATTGTTCCGTCTAAGGCTGTTCACAGGCTTAAATGGGGCCTTATTTCGGTCCGAAATTACGCGCCCGAAGTGCGCAAATTACGGGCTGAAAATGGCCCATTCATACGGTAATCCACAGTTCTATAAAAACTGGGGGCCCGGCGAAGTGGGGGCCCCCCTTCCCCCCTCCCCCCCCCGCCCAACGGGCAATTCGGGGCGTAATTACGCCCGCATTTTAAACCGTGTAAACTAACCTAAGGGTGCTTTTTTGGGGGTGCGGTTTTGGTGTGTTTTTGAGCGTTTTTTTTTTGCGTTTTTTGTGCAAAAAGGTACAGCAATTATGTGCACATACTGCATAAAAAAGCATAAAAACACATCACAAAAAAGCACCAAATAGCACTGTGTGAAAAGAAAAGTTGTGTTTTACTTTAAAAACCGAAAGCAACAAGAAGCTTTCATTCCGCAATAGCCCAAAATTTGATAAAGATTTTACAGGGTTTCAATTTCGTTTACTAGAAAGGGGGGTGCTTTCCATGTGCAGTTTTTTTGGGGCAGTTTTGGGGCTTTACACAGCGGTTTTGGGGCAGTTTTAAAATGACTCCTTTTTCCCGCGGCTTTTTTCATTTTTAAAAACTGTTAGAAAGTGTGTTAAACAATTGTTGTTTTAATTCACAAGACTTCAAACACAAATAATTGATTACTTACTGAAAACCTACTTTTCTTGATTACTTACGTGAACAATTTAGATTTTAACTGAAAGAAGCTTTCTTTTTAATAAAGGCAGTTTAATTGGAGCACAGTTAAAACTGCACCAAAACTGCATTCTGTGAAATCACTCTTAGGGTGCTTTCACACAGTGCATTTTTGGTGCGTTTTTTAATTGCGTTTCTTGTGCAGGAAAAAACGTGGCAAAAATCGCGGGAAAAATACCTATTTTAATGCGATTTTTGTGCATCCATGTACAGCATTAATTGCTGTGCCTTCCTGCACAAAAAACGCATCAAAAACGCACCAAAAACACACTGTGTGAAAGCACCCTTGAAGGGGTTTTGCCATGATCTCATTTCATACCTCCTGCATCGAGCTCTTCAGCTCTGTGTGCTCAGAAGGGGCCGTGTGTGATTTGTTTGAATTGCAGAGTCATGTGACTCAGCAGGATGACACCCACCAGGCCTTTCCCTCTCTGTAGCAAAGAAAAGGGATTTTTTTTACTTACCGTTTTAAAAATTCTTTTCTCGTCCAATTATAGGGG